>APFE031705708.1:38029-64501 GCA_000404065.3 Pinus taeda
CATTATTGTGTTTTTGAATGCTTCTATATGTTGTTTTGAATACATGTTACGCAACTGTCGATCTAATACATGGTTGGCTAATGCATCAATTAACGTGTTTAATCGTCTTGGAATGTGTTGATATGTGATAAAATAAAAACTCCTTTCTAACAATTTAACACGCAAATACAACCTTAAAATCTGATGATCTCTGACGGAATAATGCCCATTAAGCTGGTGGACAACAAGCTGAGAGTCCAGATTCACAACCAATGCACGAATGTCGAGATTAATAACCTCGGTCAATAATTCGATAATAGCACTATATTCAGCGACATTGTTTGTGGTACAACCCAGACAAACACCTTAAAGGTCTACTAACTCCTCGTGAGGATTGTAGATCACCCATGCCGTAGAAGGCAAGCACCATCAGCGAAACCAACGTAAGGTGTACTAGACATCTGCACAAAGCAAAAGACACAATAAGCAGCAGTTATGCCTACACACCAAGCCAAAACATGAAAACACACATACACACAACACACCTGCTGAGAACACACATATGTAAAAATTAGAGTGCATGGGGTTCATGCATAATATTTTTTCAGATAAAGCCTATTTCGAGGCTTATCTAGAGGGTTCCCTTCATAATCAATCAGCTCATAGGCCCCTTTTTGCAAAACTCACTTTACAATATAAGGCCTATGCCACATAGGCTCGAATTTGCTTGCCTCCAGCTTATCATTCGTTTGATCATAGAGCAACACTAAATCTCCTTCAACAAAAGAAAGAGAATGGACAGTATGATTGAAGTGAGTTTTCACTCTCTTATTATGTGCTTCAATAGCTAGAGAGGCTAGTCGACGGGTTTCGTCTAGTCGCTCTAGGTAGAGAAGGCATTCTTCTACCAGACTAGTATTGGGGAGTAACTCAATGGCTAATTTCAGAGAAGGGATCTTACACTCAATGGGAAGGGTAGCCCCCAAACCGTAAACCAATTACAATGGGGTGAATCCGATGGCATCCTTCACTAACATTCGGTAGGCCCATAGGGCGAAGAACAACATCAAATGCCAATTGGACTTATGCATGCCAACGATGCATTGAAGCATTGTAACTAGAACTTTGTTGACAGGTTCCACTTGGCCATTGGCCTGAGGATAGTACGGTGTCGAGCTATCATGCTGTAGGCCCAACTGGGTTGTTAACTCAGTCATCATATGATTATGGAAGTGTTTTTCGTGATCAATGATGATAGCCTGAGGGACTCCAAATCGTGAAATAACATGATTGAACAAAAATTGTGTCGTTGTGTGACTGTCCTCGGATAGTGTAGGCATCGCCTCAGCCCATTTTGTGAAATAATCAACGACAACGATGATATACCCATGCCCCCCAACCGAGCGAGGGTTACAGGTCATATAATTGATGCCCCATTTGGCAAAAGGGTCGACAGTAACAACAGGATGCAATGGAGTGGAAGGCACGCGCATTTTCCGTTGGTAGATTTGGCACTCATGACAAGAGCGAATGGCAAGAATGAAATCCTTGAAGATGGAGGGCCAAAAATATCCAGCACAGAGAATATTTTGAGCAATGGAATACCCAGACATGTGACCAGCACAGGCGCCAGAATGGCAGTCATTTAGAAATCGTTCGGCTTCCTTGAGTGTTAAACATCGGCGGAGAACAAAGTCAGCGTCAAGTCGGTACAGGGTGTCCCCAACAATGCGATAGGGTTGAGAATGATGGAGAATGCATCGTCGAGCATCCTTGTACAAATCAGGATGGAAGGAGAACATCTGAAGATAGACAATAATGTCCCAGTACTAAGGATCGAGGGTACTAATCAAGAACAGAGTTTCATCCAGAATATGGTCCTCTAACCGAGAGGGTGCGGTAATAAATGGCAGAGAGCAAAGAAAATCAGCGAAGATGAGGGACTTCTTGGACTCGGCGGTGGTGAACTCCAAGTCAAACTCCTGGAGGATGACGATCCACTTTGATTATTTGCCCCCCAGTAACTGACGTGATAAAATGTACATCATCGGGTTGCAATCAGAAATCATCGTCATGGTGTTCAATAGTATATAATGGCGGAAATGTTGGACGACACAAATAGTGGCCAATGCCAACTTCTCGACATGGGCATAGCGATTTTCTATATCAAGTAAATTGCAGCTAAGATAATAAACGACATGCTCAGTACCATCATCATCATCTTGAACTAGAACCATGTCGATGGTGGTATCAGCAGTAGCTAAATAAAGAGTGTAGTCCCAGTGATAATTAGGGGGACGTAACAAAGGAGCAGAAACAAGGAGAGCCTTGAGGTGCTTGAATGACTCTTATGCAGTGGTATCCCAATGAAAAGGGGTGTCACGTTTTAATAACCACGTATAGCCTTTAGCCACTTCGGCATAATTTGGAATGAATCGTCGTAAAAAAATTGTTTTTCCCTGTAAACTCTACAATTGCTGCAAAGAAGCAGGGGGAGGAAGATTCAGAATGGCTTTGACTTTAAGAGGATCCAAACGTATACCCTCTCAGGAGACGATGAACCTAAGAAGTCGGTCGGACTCGACACAGAAGACACACTTATGCGGATTGAGCCAGATATGATAGTGTCTACAACGGAGAAAAATTTCGCAAAGGTGCGTTGGATGGTCTTGGAATTTTACTGAATGAGCTGAAAGGTCATCCAGGTAAGGTTGCACAATGTGTCAAATATCATGAAACACATAAGACATTGCGCGTTGGAAGGTGGCACCAGCATTTTTCAAGCCGAAAGGGAGCTTTTTATAAGCGAAAGTTCCCCACGGACAGATAAAGGCGGTCTTGTGTTAATCGGCAGGGGCAATATTAATCTGGTTATAACCAGAAAAGCCATCCATGAATGAGTATATTTCACTCCCGGCACACTCATCAATGAACTGGTCAATGAAGGGTGTAGGGAAGTTATCTTTGGGACAGGCCGGATTAATATCACGGTAATCAACACATACCCTAATAGTACCCTGTTTTTTAGTGACAGGGACAATATTAGAGACCCAGTCTGAGAGTGGGATGGGGTAAATAAAACCAGCCTTAAGAAGCTTTTCAACTTCCACCTTAATAGCTACATCCTATCGGGGGCGCATAGGGTGTAGATGCTGTCGAACAGGTTTAGCACTCAGATAGGTAGGTATCTCATGCACCATAATGCTAGGATCGATGTCGGGCATCTCTTCATAAGACTAGGAAAACACATCACGGAATTCACGAAAAAGACCTATATAAAGCCAAATCTCCTCTAGAGTACAAGTTACTCCAATATGGATGTGCTTGACAATCCCTGGTTTGACAGAGATGTCGATTGGCAGAGTTTGAGTGATGTTCCCCATATTCCCTTCAGAAGACACTTGATAGATTTGAATAGGTGTCTGAAGAGGTTGAAAGGGGAAACAAGAAGCAAATCGCTCAAGACAAGTAAGCATTTCTCGATGGGTGGGGAGAAACGAGGAACGATGGTGATGATCAGGCCAAGGAGGTTCCTTGAAAGACATAGTCTCAATGATTGCTTCATCAGAAGGAAAGAGTTCCTGTAACAGGTCTGAAGAAGCGCTATCTCCAAGCCAAGGGGGTTGCATGTACGAGTGGAGATCTCTGCTCAAAGGAGCAGATTCAAAGGATGGAGCCGATGCAGAAACAATTTCAACGTAGTTGAGCTTGGCAGGACTCAACGGCATCTCATCGCCCCAGGATTCTATCTGATCAGCGGGAGGAAGAACCCACAGATCAGAGCAAACATAAATCATATTAATGGGAGCGACGTTGGGACGTGGGACTGAAAAAACACCCATACGGGCGGGATCTTTAAAGAGTCCAACACCCACACTCTCAAAAGGAACTGAGGTATGCTCCATGAACAACACGTTGCTATCAGAGGAAAAGGCGAAGAAGGAGAGCAGGTCCACCATGACGATCTTCCCCTGATGAGGAAAATGAATGACCGGAATAGATATGAGGCCATAGCTCGCATGGCATACGTCCAGCTTCGTCCTAAAAGGAGGTTGTAAGTTCAATTTGCATCGACAACTTCGACCTCTACTTCAACCATCTTTCCTTCCAATGTAATGGGCAAGCATTGGAGGATACCATAAGGACAAGAATCTCTCCCATCAAAGGCTTCCAAAGTCATAGGAGACTGTCTCAAAGTCGGAGAACCAATAGCCTTCCAACAAGCAACAAACATTATGCAAGTAGAAGTGCCTTCATCAATGACGGTACGATGAATCATTTTGGAATTGATAATGACCTGAATAAGGAAGGCAATTTGGTGAGGCAATCTCGGTATATGATTGTCTGGGTCAAAAGTAATCATAGCCTTCCAACAAGCAACAGACATTATGCAAGTAGAAGTGCCTTCATTAATGACGATATGATGAATCGTTTTGGAATTGATGATGACCTGAATAAGGAAGGCGATTTGGTGAGGCAATCTCTGTATATGATTGTCTAGGTCAAAAGTAATCAAATCTGAGTTGGTCGGGTCAATGCCACCGATGGCCGATAGTAAATACTTCCTCTGATAGGGGCAACTCTAGAGAACCTCTAATGTGGACATAGCTGACGGAGCCTGGTCTAAGTCCTCAATGATGCTATAGTGCTAAACAGCATGAGCATTGGGGTTGTACAAAGATTTCTAGAGTACGCCTTTAGGAAGAGGTCGTATGACCGTTTCAGTGTTAGGTCGCTCAATATGAAAAGGACCAGCACTGGATGGAGGAGCACTAGAAGGAACTTCAGGCTCCTTCCTGGCAGGTGACGGATACTATTTTTCCTTAGTACTAATGTGGACAGGAATCGTTCCAGCCATAAATACCTGAGAACCAAAGGGAGAAGAGGATTGAGATGGATCAGCCACCATTTGAGTTTGTTGCAAGGGAAAGGGCTCTTTAAGCATGGCAGGAGTTCTAGGGGAACCTTTCAGCAAACAACTAACTTCAGACCGCCTTGGGCAGTCTTTGGTATAGTGATCCTCGTCACAGATAAGGCAAGGATACTTAGGCTTGCGTTTGGCACCTTCCTCAGGTGGAGGTTTAGGGGGATCCTGCTTCGGCTGTTCAGCTTTATTCTTTCCTTTTCCCTTCTTTTTCCCTTTCGAGGCTTTGTCTACCATGGTGGACTGGACAGCGTTCACCTCGGAAGTATAACCAACATTGGATATGGCCTGAGAAGTATTTTCATTTGAGGCATTTGACTTTTGCTTCCCAGGGTTCACGAAAGATTTCTTAGAGGGCAGATTGATAGAACCAATGACACTGTCAACAGAGGGTGTTGGCGGAGCTTTGGAAGCTCTGAGCCTCTGAGCATCAGGAAAATAATCATATAACGTACCAGACTGGGAGTAAACCAAGTCAAGGTACTGAGCATGCGCAATATCTTGCTCTTCAGTTACACATGCCCCCATAGCAATGTCCCAAGCTATCAGACTAACAAACAAAGTTGTAAACCATTCAGTCAAAAGCTAATCGGGAATCTAAAACTTAATCAAATGGCGATGTCGTCTCCATTCATGAATATGATCGGAGATATGTGTGGTCGTAGTCTATTTTAAGGATTTCAGGAGATGTGTGCCCATTTCATATCGAATCGGCAACTGAAAATGAGTTAAAAATGCCATAGCTAACGAGTTAAAGTCCTGAAAAGATCCGCGAGCTAACTCAATATACCACTTAGCAGCAGAGCCAGTGAGAGTCCATTGAAAAAGGCGAAGTCGGATTGAATCATCAAGCCATGAGTTTGACGAGTACCATAGATGATACGTCATAACATGATCCTGGGGATCTTCTCCAACTTTACCATCAAACTTGGGACAATCACCTGGAATTTTAGTTGGAACCGGCGGCCAATACGGATTATGGAGAATGGGATCATTTGTCAGTTTGGACATGTCCGGTAATTCGAACGTTGCTAAAAAGGGTAAATGAGGATTAAAGGACATCTGAGGCCACAGGTAGGAGGTAGTATCAAAGTTCCACCCAGCCATTTTTTGCCCCCATTGGTTTTGTCTAAACGGATTTGGCCCATAAGGGTTTTGTCCGTAGGAATTTTGCCCGTAGGGGTTATAGCTGGTTGACCCTAGATTTGCCCCCAACACTCCACTGATTACCAACTTGGCCTGCAGCAACATGAGGTTGCTGGAAATTGTGATAAGGATTTACCTGCAGTTGTTGATAATTTTGGTATGGGGCAAATTGGGCCTGCCCTTGGGATTGCTGGGTATCATAAGGTGGCTGGGCTCCAAACTGGGCCTAGTAGCTAGGCTGGGTTTGATAAGCAAGTTGATATTGGGATCCAACCTGAATTTGAGGACCGGATTGGGTCTGGAGCCTAGACTAGGGCTGAAAACCGAGTGGCGCTTGAGAAGCAACAATCATTTGAGTGCCCGGTTGAGCAAGCCCAGACGGATGTCCTGAAGAAAACTGAGGCTGAGCCATCTGGCTATAAGGTTGACCTAACTAAGATTGAGGTCGACCCACTTGCCTAGAAGGTTGAGCTTACTGGGTAGTGGGTTGTCCTTGCACAATTGAGGGTTGTCCTAGTGGGCCAAATGGCTAAGAAAACTAGACAGTTGGTTGGCCTGGTTGATTTTTTGGCTGGCCAATTTGCCCAGATGGTTGACTAAGCTGGGCAGTGAGTTGGCCTTGCTGAATGTAAGGCTAACCAACTTGCTCAGAAGAGTAGCCTTACTGGACACCTGGTTGACCTTGTTGAATGTAAGGTTGTCCTGGGCTACCAGAAGGCTGCCCGAAATAGGTAAAGGAAGAACCACCAAAGGCCGAAGGCTATCCCTGGAAGGATTTTCCTTGTGGGCCTCCAGGTTGCCCTGGATAAGGTTGTCCGTAAGACGGTTGACCTTGATATGGTGGCCCTTGAAAATTTACGGGTGGTGCTTGGCCGCCATGATAAGTGGTGGTACCCCAAGCAACAGACAATAGAACCGTGACCTCAACCATGGGTTGAGATGCCATAAGTCCGGGGTAATAAATATGAGCTTCGTGAGAATCATAATAACTAAAAGGATTTTGACGATCCGGATTCTAAAGAGCTTGTACATATTGATCATATGACCCCTCTACTGGAATGGAACCAGAAGAAAGTGGGGCACTTAGTGCGGGATCAACAACTCCTGCCGTTGGGCCACTATAGGTAGTATCAGCAGAAGGTCCAGCAATAATAGTGACCACTGAAGAAGCAGTGACGACACTGACAATAGGGGTTGAAGAAGCCACATAAACAGTTAGCATGGTCAGAACAGATGTGATGGACACATTATGAATTTGAGGTGTGAATGACTCTAAAGTCGGAGGGACAGTATGAGACCATATGGAACTTGAAAGGGGAGACCTGGAACCAATGATGTTCACCAAAGAATTATACCTTAAAGGCAATGTGACATCAAGGGAAGTAACATGGAAAGGTGAAGTCCCTATTGCACAGAAAGGCGAAGTTTCCATAGGAATAGGTATTTCACTTTCTGCCCCAAGAATTCTTCACCAGAGACGGGAGTTGTCTCATCCATGTCAGAGGAAGACATCGAGACCAAAACACTAGGAGGAGTAGTAGGAAATTCTTCCTCAAAAGGCTCCCAAACGGGGTTCCTTAATATCGTAAGACTCATCCTCTGGGGCGCGAGAGTTAAGCGGTTGGATACTCGGGATAACAGGAAGAGTATCACCAATAACCGAGACCTTGGGAGAGACAAAGGATGCAAACCCTTGGTCACCTAGAACGGGAGACGGGATCGATGATTCTGCCAGGATGATTCAATTCAAAATCATAGGAAAACTAATGAGAAATAACCCTACTCAAACTAAACACAAATAAGATCTAACAGGGAAAATGTGAACGTGGCCAAATAAATTTTAAGACACAGGAACAAAACTTGACCTTTTCATCTTTAACGAGTCGAGAAAAGGACGAAAAGATGACTCTAGTCGCCTTCGAATATTTAATGAGCCTGAAGTGACAAGTGCTCAAATGGACCTTTTCTTTTAGGGAGTCTGAATAGGAACGAAAATGACTACTCTGGAGAACTAGGCAAAAGCTTTACCAAACAATCTGTAAAATTTCATATACACCTTGGCAGACATATGAAAACCAAGGACTTTCCGTACGGCAGTCAATCTTCCCGAATGCTGTGTTCAGTGCATTACAGTTTGCAAGGTGGCAGACACGGCTTCCTAGGGATATAGGATGATAACCTAGTGGGGTCTCCCAACATATACTCGACGGTACATGGGAGCAAAATTTCGTACTAAACTGCTATTGAGTCACATAAGGAGGAATCACCCAACCTTGAGCGAGAACAATAGTGACTAGGTTTAACGACGCTGGAGCACGTCTCTAGTCTAGACCTCTAATTAATGAGCGTTATGTTCCAATGCGTTGTTAGATTTATTCAGTTCATTTTAAAGTTGATCTTGAATTATGTTTCAGTTTTCAAGCCTTACCGTGTGTATACAAAAAGACCTAGGATGTAGCTAGAATGAATGAAATATCCTTTTACTTCAATGAACACCTACCTATGGGAGGGTAGAGAGATCATTCCCAAACCAAGAAATCCAAGATGAGCAAATGCAATCACACAATGCATACAAACATCAATTCCTATAGTGAACGATTACTACTAATGAGAGATTTTATCATTCACTTTCCAATATGCAACCTTGAAATGCAAATTCACTTTCACTTTCGCACACTAAATGAATAGATTCCTTTGATTTTTGATGTTTTAAATTCAAAGAAGAAAATAAGCAAGTGTAAAAGAACCGGTTGATCCAAACAATCTTGATCTATGTTCGGTAGCGAAAAGAAATTGAATCAATACTAAAGATTGGTTCAATAATTGCCACTAAAAATCAACCAGAAACAAAGAATGAGAAAGGCTCAACCAAACCAACAAGAAAGTTGTAAACAAATCTTGAGCAAACCAGCAACCAAGACAATTGATTCAAGAAACTTGAAATAATGAACTAGGTCACATGGGAAAAAAGGTAAGATTCATTCAACAAAGCCAAAAAAGGAGTGCCTTGACCATAAACAGTGAAAAACAAATGACTGAGATCAAGAGGATTAGCAAACTCAGGAGGCAGAATTGAGAAAATCAATTCTACAGGTATCATCACGGGGACAACACTAGCAACTAGCGCTGATAAGCATCTAGCTGTAGCAACAGGGCGACGTCGTCGCGGAAGTACATGTATTTCCCACGATGGACCAATTTCACAGGTTGTCGCGACTATGTGACGTTATTCAAAAACGCACAAGATTTTACAAAAGCGTGAGCACGACGTCAGCGCAACTATTAAGATATATTCCATGATGATGTAAAAAACAATGGAAAACGAGCCAAAAACTCGCAAACAAAAACCAGCCAATCTAACAAACAATAGAGGGGACCTCCCAGATCAATCTAGGTGACCCAAAATACTGATAATTAATCCCCAAAAACAAAGAGAGACCAAATAAAAATCAAAACAAGAGCAAAGAGAAGAACATAGGACAGACTCCGCACCGGAGTTGCCAATTTGTGATGCAGGAAAGTGTTCCCTCTGTAGATAGAGGCAACTCCTCTAGCCCTAGAGTGGGTCTAGTCACAAACAAGGACAGATAAACAATATCTTTCCTTAAATAGCCATAGTTGGGGGCCTACCTCAACCGGTGATCGATGGAGTTCCGTTGCGTTGCTCCAGCTTTCGCTTCCTTCTTCTCAATGAGTGATCGACCTGAAACAATGCAAAGGAAATTAAACAAAGCACATAACTGGAAAACAACAATGATCTATTTACTCACAAAGTCAAGAAATAAGGTATCAAGTAAATCACATACAAGACATAGGAAAACATCATTGATTATATTAATAATGAAATAAGAGCAAGCTTACAACCAAAGTCCTGACGTCGCAAGCCTTCTTAGAGGGATCCAACCAGCATGTTCTTCAAGCATTCACTCTTTGAAGATGGATCTCCCAACATACAAATCCTCTCTCATTCACAAGTTTTACATGAAGTCAAGGGCACTTCACAACCTTCCACAAGCTATCAACACTCTCACACTTATCACACTCACACCACTATCTATCAAAAGTACTAATAGCATTGCTCAATCCAAGAATTTACCAACTAGCTGATCACAACAAAGGTGAGTGTTTAAATAGGAGAATGAGTCTCCATAAAAGGTGGAAGAGAGAGTTTATCCCCAAGGAAGATATCAAAATTAACGTAACTACCATACCAGGGAAGAAGGGCGACACAAACTAGGCCAACAACCAAGTCTGGAGTCATCCAGAAGGCTGACTGTTGGAACAAATTCGCCCAATCTAGATCATCGCGAGTGTATAACAAATCCTCAGTGTTGACATCGCTAGTAAGCAATGTAGCCAGTCAAATAATCGCCAAATGTATCAAATAGCCTCGCGACGGGGCATGAAATTGGATTGTTGCGGGAAACAGATGTACTTTCGTGCTGGTAGCGCGGCTGGACTGTTCATGAGCACCCTTCAGCACGTATATTAAGTCCATAGTCGCGATGAGGTAGATAACTTAGGAAAAGTGGGTCAATTGGCAGCATAAGAGAGCATTTGTCCAGTATGAGCATGTTTGATTTGGACACATGACACAGTAGGAGGATTGGGAGTGAAGGTAGTGACAAATTACAGCGTAACAATCTCCCTCATCAGTATTAAAAAAATGTGTTTAGGATCGTCTCAAATTAACCAAAATGCGAGGAATTATGTGTCGAGTATTGAGTGTCGAAATCAACTGAAAACACATGAAGAAGGCCAAGAGATCTAAGCGTCAGCGTGACTGGGATCAAATCGCACTATGATATTGGAAAATGGTGAAGCAAAAGCAAAAAAACATGGAGGATAATCATTGCAAAAGATAGGGAGATGGGTGTGAAACCTAGGGCAAACAGTGGCACCCTAAGGAAAATGATTGAACAAGTTTCAAGAGAGAACTTTAGATGGAAACAACCTACCTTTGAAGATCTGAAACAGGAAGGTATAGATTTGGAAAATATGGCTGAAAGCTCTAAAAAAGCTCAAACTACTTACTCAGTTAAACTCCTCCTCTAAAGGTGGAAGCATATTAGAAGCCCTAAGGGGCTAAATTCCACTTCGACGAGTGAAACAGAGTAGATCAAGTCCTAAGTGGGCTAAGATAGTGGTCAACCAACTCAACAGACAGCTCTTGGCAAAACCCAGAAATAGATCAGAAAAAAATACCAGAAACCCTAAAATCGCAGGTACTGACTTGTTTAGGGGGATATTGCACTTTTTTGGCCAAAACATGCACTCTGGACCTCCATATCACACTTTTGGAGCAGAAAAGTGTGATTTCTGCTCCTCAGTTCTCAGGCAGAAAGTCTCGGAAAAATTTGTTGTCTCTGTCGCAGCTGGTTCCTGTGACTTCTGGAAATGACCAGAAAACTTACGGAAGTTAGAAATTTGACTGCTCTAGGATTAGAAAGCTAGTAAACAACATTAAGAGACTGAAAAAATAAAAAATCTTAGCTAAAAACTGAAGGTCACCCAGGTTTCTGAATCAAAATTAAAAACGCAGTTGAGTCGCCAATTTGTTGGAGTGTTTTCTTCTCGAAGGTGTACAAAGAAAAACTACTTTAGGTTGTGGATGACAAACAACCCTAACAATAAAAATAGTTGTTAAACAGTGTAGATATGTGGCAAATGATAGAAACAAAACCTGCCAAAGCCCTAATCTATGCAACAAACATAGTTAAACAACAAAATGGAATAGTAAAATAAGCGCAAATAACTCCAATAATCTAATGGAAACGAGATATATAAAGAATATATTTTATTAAACAACACTTGTGAAGGGAACAAATAATGTTACCAATCCCCCTCTATGGAATGGGTCCTTTGCTATCCTCAATGTCTTCAGCTTTTGTAGAGTCCCTCTCTTGTATAATGTGTAAAACCCAACAAAAAAAATGTTCGAGCTCAATGAGAACTCAAATGAAAAAGAAGATGGTGTGCGACAGTGATAATAATCAGAGTTGCAATAATGAGTGAAATAATGAAAACAATCGAAAGTGAAGAATGAATGGAAAACCCTTCTATTTATAACACAATATTAGGTTATCCTCGAATAATGAGCAATAATAAAATATTATTAACCCCATTCTAGAATTAACCATTTGGAATATTTTATTATATTTGGTTTGGAGGGAAAATTTATTTATAATTTTATTTAGAAATAACAAATAAATAAATGATTTATTTATCATCTCAAGAAATATGGTTAAGGAATAATAAACAAATAATGATTTATTTAATTATTCCTAAGGGATTTGATCAAACTTGACAAGGAATAATAACTAATTAGTGATTAATTAATTATTCATAGAGAAAAATAAAATAATTAATGATTTATCTATTTATCTATTTCTTTCTCATAATTGGGTCAAATGTGACAAGGAATATTAATTAAACAATGGTTTAATTAATTATTCCTAGAAAATAATTAAATAAATAGTGATTTATTTAATTGTTCTTCATGGGTTTAATTATAAAGGACTTAACAAATGTGGTTTATTAAGTAGTTTCTCACAGTGAAAGAAATTTTACTATGGTAAAATTGGCCCTACATGGTGTACTTTGATAAAACTAGTAAATTATGGCTAGATGGAATAGATGCTCCCCTTCCTTTGGATCTTGGGACTCAATATTCTAGATCTTAGTGGTGGCAACAGTGGCACTGGACTCTACACCAATAATCTTCTTCCTTTTGTCATTCCACTTGTGGAGTTCTGACTCAGAGTTGAAACATGCATCTGACTCTAAAGCCTTCATCTTGGCCACCAGTTACTGCTTGGTGCGACACTCACTTGTGTTGTGAGTGGGGCTCTTGTGAAACTCACACCATTTTCATGTGTCCTTCATCTTCATGGTGCTATTATTTTCTTATGGCATCAATGGGTTGTCCTAGGTCACTCTACCTTGGCTTTTTCCTTTATTCTACAGTTTGGGGACGCCTTCCACCTGCTTCAAATTCGTAGATCCAAAGTCTCAATTATTCTATTTAAATTTATGCTTGATCTTAACAATATATTGGTATGTGGTACCAAGCAAGGAGATGTCTAGGAACCTCATCTCATCATGAATGTGTTTGTGTAGACAATCACGATACTTGACTACTAGATGTTTCTCAAAAATCTTGATACTAGAACTTCGTGCGAAGGGTTTTGAAAATATTTTGTGAACTCTGGCATGTCTTGGTCCCATCCCTACTGCAGTGAGGTCTCCATACCTTTCGAATGAGAAATATTGTTCCTTGACGACGTCTCAGAAAGAATTCCAAGTGGATGTGCCTTAAAACTGTGAGGGTTCCTTCTCGTTCCTCTGATCACCGTAGGTTTCCCACTAGTCGTTGATGTGGACGGTGGCTTTGAGGAGTGAAAAATTAATATTTTCCCTATTGGAAAAATCATGAACCGAAAAATATATTTCCAACAGATTTAACCATTTATCTATGTCATGTGTGCCTATTTGGCCTTCCAATATATGGATATCAAAGTTAACTTGTACCTTGAAGGGACAGTGCCTCTGAAGTGACTATTGGATGAATATGCGTCGCCTATTGGCATCTGCCGAAGGATTTGGGAAAATTTTTCCATCATCTTGTTCCTTTTTCACTTGAGGTCTTCTTTGAGCAATAGTCTGATAAAATCTCTTGCTCCCTCTTCTTTCTTTTCTTCCACCATGGGAGGTCATTGGTGTCGATGGGGATGGTCTTGCAAGGGATCATCCAGTTCAAGGGCTCATGCACATAAAAACAGAGAAAGAGCATACCATATGATACCACTGATCCAGATTATGAAGAAACAAAATGAAATACAAATTTAAATGAAAAAGCGGAGATACAACGAAAGAACAAAACTGCAATTAATTAATAACAAGTACTGAAATTGTTTACATGCAGAATGCAACAAACTAGCTTGGGTGATGGTAGATTATCTCTTAAAAGAGATGTGATGGCTACATGCTTTCTGAATTATCTTACAATGAGGCTTAGAGGTATTTTTATTATTGAGAAACAATTAAAAACCCTAAACATTCAAAAACCTAACCTTAGGAGATGAAGCACCAAAAGTTTGTGGGCACCTTTAGGGGTAAGTTGGTACACAAACTTCCTGGGGATGTAACTTTGACATATGATCTTCATTTGATGTATATGTTACCTTT
Source organism: Pinus taeda (assembly GCA_000404065.3). Taxonomy (NCBI): domain Eukaryota; kingdom Viridiplantae; phylum Streptophyta; class Pinopsida; order Pinales; family Pinaceae; genus Pinus; species Pinus taeda. The sequence continues at coordinate 52,266 of APFE031705708.1, forward strand.
TTATAAATATCTATTCGAGTACTACAAATTTAGACTGCAAATTCCTACCATAAGCTTTGAGGTTGCTCGTTTTCCAAAAAAACGTCATTTAGGGCCTCAAAACGGCTCCGAAAGTTTAGGACCCAAAAACTCCCAAAAATAGTAAATTATGCTACAATTAACGAAACTAAAAGAAATAGTGTTGGGGGTCCAAGTGGAATAAGCAAGTAATCACCAATATCCACCTGGATCAGTCCTCCCCTCGTAGGAAGCAATGGTCCCCATTGTGTTGAGTGCCTCCATGAGATGAGGAAACTTTTGGTTAACTAGGTCCCTCGTGAGCCTATTGCCTTGGTGCAGGAGTTGTCCAACTTTGACAACCTGATATAGTTGGATCCTATGTTGGTGAGTGTTCTTAATCTATGTTTCCATGATCCAATCAGTTGTGGCTGGTTCCATGCAATCTAGGTTGAGCTCTGTCGGCGTCAGTTGTTCATTAATGTCTAATGTGACCAACAATAGTGGAAAGTATGGTCGAAGGTATTTCACATAGAACATTGGGTGCAGGACAAGGAATGGGGGAGTGTTGAGCTTGAACTCATTGTCTCACACAACCTTGGTAATGGTGTAAGGCTCATATTGAAGTGGTCAGAGCTTCTGATGGGCTCTAGTAAGGAATTCTTTCTACAAATGAAAACAAACTTTTTCACCCACCTAAAAATTATGTGGCACCTGATGTTGATCATGTCATTTCTTGTACTTGGCATTGGATTTTTCCAAGATGTCATGTACTTGATGGAGGATGTGCTAGATACATTCAATAAACCTGGTTTCTTTATCAAACTCAAATAATACGTGTGCGTATTTTTCCTATGTAGTCGCATGACGCATGGCAATATCAATTGGACACAATGGTTGAAATCCCAGACCCACTTGATGTTGAAGAAAAGTGTAATTGGGTTCAATATTTTTAAATGTAACTTTAATCTTTTTACATGTTAAGAAAATGAAATATTATTTTTGTAAATTATTCAAATGAGTTTCTTGCTCATTCCATAGGTCTAGAAAAGTCAAAGAATAAAAATCATGTTAAAGAGCTCTTCTTGAGCATGAATATGGGTCAACCTTGTGTCAAGTAGCCCTCCAAGAAAAGCACCATCCTCCAAAGAATAAGACTATCAGCAAATGATGAAGAAATAGTCATATAATTGTCAAGTCAACTCATAAAAGGTGACACACCAGTTCAGTAGTCATGTCAGCTTATTTATGGAGACTAATTACTATATATAGGTGTGGAAAGTATCCGCCTTACAAGCAAACAGAACTCAGATGTCTATGAAGTTTTTACTGATGATTACAGTGAATAATCACAGTCTAAGTAATCTCGCATTACTCATTGACTTCAGAGAAGGCAGTCTCAATGATAACCACAGTGAATACCCTCACATTCCTCTCGGAAACCTCAATCAAGTTAAATCTTACAAGAATCTCAGAGGAAGACTTTATTATAGAATCTCAGTTGAGGAAAGGGTCTATGGTTCTCGGATATAGATTATAAGAGTACACACTCTCGGCATATATATCATAGTAGTGTCTTCACAAGATGACAAAGATGAGGATAATCTCTGAACATAGTCACATACTCCGTGAATTTTTCTATGCTAGCATAGTCATGGTAACAAGAAATATCACAGTCTCAACATCATGGGGACTTCACTCAATGAACCTCTGATGTATCACGTGCATTCATGACATACTAAAAAATCCCCCTAATTTGACTACATATTGGAAAATACCTATAAAAATCACATTATTTAACCCCCTACCAATACAAAACCAATACACCTTCCCAATGTAAAAAACCCTTACTTTGACTAGATATTGTAGGTATCTATTTTTCATCAATATTTTTTATACCCCTTCATATTTTTCATTAAATTTGAACTCCATTTTTTATACATGCCAATATAAAAACTCTTTACCCACTATATATCCCCAAATATATTATGTCATTTTTTCCTCAATATATATCCCCCAATATGAACCCACGTGGTATGGTATTGCTCCCTTAGTGAAGCCCCCTTGCTCAACATAAAGGAAGGATCTCAATTTACATCAAGGTGTCATCATAGGCATGAGGGATTAACATGAGGATTTTGATGCAACAGTCACATGTATATATCTATATACATGTCTCATCATAGAAACCTCATCTACAGAATGATAATCTCGATAAGTAGTAAAGAACTAAGTAAAGATAGAGATATGGTGCAGTAGTCTTGCTCTCATGAATATCTCAGTGATGGTGCAGCAGTAATGGATGTCTCAATGATGCAGTGGCGATAATGATCTTAGCAGTATGAAGAAGAGGATTGGTGGCTTGGTCTTGGAGTGGCTCAATTAGTCAAGGGTCATGGTCTTGGTGTTTGTCAATTGGAATCCTTATAAGAAGAATTTTATGTGGGTTTTCCTCTCCAAGAAGGAGAGATTTTGTCCCTGACAGAATGGCAACTTATTGTGTTCTTGTCTCTTCGTTATGGTACCTATTTAATGAATAAAATAATGCACACTAATGTTAACAAGCTAAACATTAATAGTTATCATGTAAAGAAGAATATCATTAACCCCGTTCCCTAAATTCTTCAACACATGAAAGGGACTGCAGCCAGTTGAGCTATGGATAACTTTGTTATAAATTTTTTGCACATAGGGAAGGCTCTTATCCTAGGTTCGTGGATGCTTGGAGTTGTACATGCATAGTATGTGCACTATCATTCTATTGACGACCTTTGTTTGGCCATCAGTTTGGGGATGGAATGTAGTTGACTTGGTGTCAAATAATGGCTAAAGGCTTAACCAGAATGTGTTTAGGAACCCGCTATCCTGATCTAATATAATGGTTTGTAGAATCCAAAAATGTACCCACACTCAGTCAAAGAAGAGTTTGGTAGTTTCCTCTATTATGATACTCTTATTGTAGGCCACCAATATATCCATCTTAGAAAATGTGTCCATGACCACAAATACACAGTGATTACCATGATTGATAGAAGGGAGGCCAGATAGATAGTCCACGAAGATGGATTCCCAAGGCTAAAGAGGAGTGTATAGGACTTGCTCCTTGATGGTTGGATTGGTGATGGCATAGGAAATCAAAGATATAATATATTTTCCAACATCTTGTTAGAATTTTGGCCCATAAAAATACTTATGTATTATGGCCATAGTATGCACAACAAAGTGTATAGCAACCTGACTGTAGTGCACCCCCAAAATCAGTGTTTCATGCTCTCTTGAAGGAACACAAAAGTGGCCTAGGTAGCATAATAATGTGTCCTAAAGGTGAAATTCTGGAACTTTCTTGCCATCCACTAGTGTTGGCTTGTAGGGGCTTGACCTTGGTTCAGAGGTGATTTAGCCAAACAAATCCCGGTACTACTGGCCCTTTCGGCAACAGTCCGTGAAGCGCAGACTGAGGTCTCACCCGAAGTAGTATGGGCGGGTGCCAGAACTAGGTTTTCGCACCCTAGAGATGTCTGATGGTTTTTCGGTGGTCCATGTTTTGACCCTGCGTGCACGTCGCTACACGCACCTATCAGTACCTAGTAGCCCGCAATGTTGCCTTCGCGAATCATTGTTCGAGGTGTGATTCATGTTATTACAAAAGTTCCTTACTATTAACCCGATATTATTCAATTAATTAACTTATCTATATGAGCCCAATTATACTTAACCGTGTGCCGTAATCATATAAGTGCACACGATAACCAAAACAGCATAAATGCATAGAAGATCATACAAAAATAGATACACGGTACTTGGAATCAACCTTCTCTTTATTATTCTTCTTCTTGGGTTACAAAATCAAATTTTCCCTGTGCACTCAGCTATGAACTCTACTAGGCCTCTGCACACTCAGCTGCAGAGCCTTTTCCTACTAATACGACCCAATACCCTTAGACTTCTTCTCTATCCGCTACTAGATCCTTACATTAATCCATCTCTCCTTATCTCCAATTACTTATCTTAACAACTTAGAGCCTCACTCTATTTATACACTCTCATGGTCTGTGGACCATGGGTAGGCTGACATGACATTACATTACATTACAACACTTAGGGCAAACAACCCTGTGACTCAATATACATTTCGCACTCCACACCCGCAATTTGTGGAGTCTTACAACATATTTGACCAAAACTTGGGCTCTGAGCCCCAAAACATGTTGTGAGGGGATTCCATGCCCAACAAGCCCCCAACACAAACATCGTGACTCACCCTTGAGTCACTCTGTCAACGCGGTGATCTTGGTGCGGAGTCCCTCCAACTGACCCCGAACTACTTGAATGTCAGTAGCGCACTGAGTTGTTGCCTACTATACCTATTGCATTCTTGCTTCTGAATCATTTGTGTCTAAATTGTGTCATTGCCTTGTTACCAGCATCTGCTACGTGTGTTTATAGTCCCATGCCATTGTCCGGCTCCTCGGGTCGTGAAGATTGTGCTTCGGCTAGTTAGTCAGATAATCGGCCCACCCATGTAGGGCTTCAAGCCACTGTCATTTACTTTGCCTAGGAATGGTTCTCCATTTAGTTTGACTAGCTGGATCACACCTCCGTCTGTGACCTCCTTAACCATGTATGATCCCAGCCAGTGCATTCTGAATTTTCCTAGAAATTTTTTGAACTTACTGTCATACAGTCGCACTAAGTCGATTACCTTGAAGGTGTGCAACTTGATATGGCGATCGTGCCAGGCCTTTTCATGCTGCTTTTGTACCTGTTGATGAAATCCAGCCAGAAACCATTCTTCCTTGAGTTCTTCTAATTGCGTGAGCCTTTCTTCCAGAGCTTTGCGGTCCGTCATACCTGTGAGCACTGCTATTCGCAGACTAGGTATGATGTATTCCATCGGCATAACAGCTTTCGTGCCATAGACTAACCGGAAAGGTGTCTGTCCCATCAATTTCTTGCATGTTGTCCAGTAAGCCCATGATACGGCAGGTATGCATAGGTCCCAGTCATTTCGCTGCACGTTACATACTTTGGTCAGCACATACTCCAGTATTTTGTTGAATGCCTCTACTGTCTGATTAGCTTGCGGGTGGTACGGTGTACTTTTCTGATTATACACCTGGAACTCTTCTGTGAGCACGCTGATGGTTTCATTCAGGAAATGTGTTCCATGATCACTCCTTAAGATTTTTGGACAGCCAATTCATGTCAACACATTTTCGAACAAAAACTTCGCATCCGTAGCGGTCGTGTAGTCTTTGACTGACTATGCTTCTGCCCACCGTGTCAGGTACTCCATCGCGGTGATGATGTAGCATGCACCCGTCTTTCCCTGAGGTTTGATCGGTCCCACAAAGTTGATTTCCCATTTTTCAAATGACTAGAGTGTCATTTTTGTATTTAATGGCATCTCATCCCTTCGTGATGGTTTTCCAGTCCTTTGACATATATCGCAAGCCTTACAGTGCATTTTCGAATCCTGGTGCAGGGTTGGCCACCATAACCCTGTGTGAAGAATATTTTGTGCGGTCGTGCACCCTGCATAGTGTCCTCCTACAGCGCCCCCATGTGCTTCCGCGAGGATATAACCTCGTTCAAATTCAAGTACGTATCTTCGCAATATCTCATCATTGTCCATTTTGTAGAGGTGCCCCTCGATGGCAGAAAAGTTCGTTGTGTGCACCACCAATTCCTTCTTCTGTTGGACTGAGTATTCCTTCTACACAGTCCTTGTTGTTATAACATGGATTATATCTTCGAAGTGTTCGTCCGTGACGTGCACTGCAAAGAGTTTTGCATCAGGTAGTCCCTCCTCCAAATTTGTTGGTTCCTCGCCTGTCTCAATTAGTGACAAGTGATCTGGTCCTGCGTTTAGGTGTCCCGGCTTGACTATGACCTCAAAATCATATTCTTGAAACAGTAAGAGCCATCTGCATATGTGCCCCCCCAACAGAGGCTTATTCACCAGGTATTTCAATGCAGAATGGTCGATATACATCTTGAAATGTCCTTCGAGTAAATAGTGTCGGGATTTTTGGGGCGCGTACACCATTGCCAACCCCTCGTGCTCGGTGGTGGAATAGTTCTTTTCTACTTTGGACAATCTCTGACTTGCAAACGCGATCAGGTGATCCACACCCTCCATGCCCTATTATGTGAGTACGACTCCCAGCGCAATACACAACGCATCAACATGTACATGAAATTCCACATCCCAATTTGGGAAGACCAAGATTGGATCGGAGACCAATTTCCCCTTCAATACATCCAAAATCTTCATGCAATCATCATTCCAGCAATATGTAACATACTTTTCTAATAGCTTTTCCATCAGCACTATTATTTGGGCATAACTTTTGATGAACTTCCTATAGTATCCAGTGTACCCCAAAGTAGCGCGCAGTTGTTTAACACTTCGCGGTGCTTCCAAATTTAGAATAATAGCAATCTTTTTAGGGTCCACCATTAGTCCTTGTTTGCAGACCACATGTCCCAGCAGGTTTCCAAAGGGAATGAGGAATGTGCACTTCTTAAGGTTCAGCGCAATCTGGTGTCAGCGGCAAGTATCCAGCATCAAGCGTAAGCTTACTACATAGTGCTTAACTAATCCAAAGACAATCCAATCATCTAGATAGACCTCCAAGAACTTGTGGATGTATTCTTTGAATGCAGCCATAACGATGCACGAAAATATAGCTGGTGCTTTTCAGTCCAAACGGAACAATGGTGTATTGAAAGCAGCCCCATTCTGTTGTGAAGGTCCTTTTGGTCCTATCTTCCGGTGCGATCTTGATCTAATGGTACCCTGAGAACCCATTCGTGAATGAGTATGCTTCCTGACCGCCAACATTCTCCAGTACTTCATCTGTGAATGGTGTCGAGAATGGATCATGTACACAGGCATCGTTTAGCTTCCTAAGGTCCATGCATATTCTTATTTCGCCCCTGTATTTTTTCTCTTGTACTACCATAGGACTCACCCAGTCGGATTCTTCCACAAGTTCAATAATTCCGGCTGCAAGCATTTTGTCTAATTCGTCGTGGACCTTTTCTTTATACTTCGGATTCAAGTGGTAAGGCCGCTACTTAACTGGCTTCGCGTCGGGTTTCAAGGTGATCTTCATCATCCCTAATTCACCAACGATCCCTTTTAAGTTCGTAATTTTGGTCGGGAACAAGTCTTGGTATTCCCGGAGTAACTCAGCGACCTTATCCACTATGGCATCATCCCAATAGTCCCTAAGCGTTGTGTACTTCGGCTCGGTCTCCATTCCAATGTTTACCTGCTTTGTCTTTATCGGTGCGATGATGTCGGGGTCTTCAAGTGATGGTCCTCAAATCTTGCGAGAGCCTTCCGTTTTTGAAATTTTAATATTTTGTGGGTCCTCATCATCCTCCTCAACATTATTGTAACACTCTAGCATGTAGCTCAACTGTGTCGCCCATTCTCACTGGAGTACTTCCATTAGCTCTTGGCGTATTTTGAAGATAGCTTCTTTTACTGCCTTTAGCACATTGTCAACAGTGTCTGACCAACGACCTTCAAATGTAAAAGTTAACAGAAATCCCTCGCGCAAGACATCCCATTTGCTCGTACCATGGCGGAGCTCCGTCTCAGTATACCTGTTACACAGTAATTTGTCATCGTCCCTGTTACCCCTTCTCCCGCACATTGGAGGACTTATTTTGGGACCTGTGAGAAGTGACATAACCTGAAAACACCTGCATTGTATCCCCTTGAGTATGTACTTCATATGCCCTGAAGACACCTTCTGCAAAATACCCATAAAAATAGCCCTTTTTCCATTGGCGTTGTTCCACAGTGTATCACTCGCACCAATGGGGGGAAATCCTCCAAAGAGGGCGCGCCAGCTGGCGCTCTGTCTCAGATTTGCACTAGCGCCAACTCAGTTGGGTAAAGCTTTTAACAAACCAACTTGCGAAGGCTCTTCCTAACCTATTCATGAACTGATTCCAGTTTGAGTTAGTTCAGTTGGGCTTCGAATCTCCATAGAAGGGAAGTAGTTCTCCATTTCTCATGGAAGCTTCCTAATGATAAGGACAATCCCATGAATCTTGTGGATGATCCTATATCCTTCTCCTCTCTCTATATAAGCTTTCCCTTTTACCTTTGACAAGCTAGTTAGTATATTTTCTACTCTTCAAGCTCCAAATTCTAAGTCCCAAAGTCTGAGAATTGCTAAGCTCATGCTACAAGAGGCCTTGTTCACCCCCATAAGGCTACATCTTTAATGAGGAGATATTTGTCCAAGTAACCAAGGAGAGAGAGGCTTGTTCCCCATTCCCAACAAGCTTTGCAAGGCATGTGTTGCTGATCACCCAGCCAAAGGAGGATTTGACGTCAGAACTTGGTTGTATTCTTCTTTGTTTATCAATAATAATAGACGACTATCATTATGGTTCCACTCTTATTGTCTTTATAATGATATTTGAGTTATATCCTTTCTGACTGATATATAGTTGCATTTCTTGGATTTTATGCTTGTATTTGTGTTATTCTTTGCATGTGCAGGTGTCCGTTCACGAGGATCGTGGGGATTGCGACCAGCTAGAGCAAAAGAATGGGAGTGACGACTCTTCTACAAATACTAGCATTGGATTCGAGGTAGGCCCTCATCATCGGTCTTTAATTTGCAATTAGGAACCTACGTGTTAGCGTTGTTTGATTGTTGCTAGACCCCATTTAGGCTAGTGGGATCGCTTCTGTCCGCAGAGGGGATTTACCTCCACAACAATGACAAGGGTTCAGTTGGAGTTGAACTTGCATATCACCGAATTATAGTTGAAGGCCTAGCCTTCAACTCCACCAGAAGTAAACGAGCAACATGCAACCGCTGTCATAGAGGCAATAGCAGCGGTCGACAGTGCAGTAGCAGACTGCACACAACTTTTTGAATAGTCATTCAAGGTCGTGATGAGCTTGCAAGAGGACCCTAATGTATAATGACTGGAGACAGAAGCACAAGAGCTACAGTAGCAATATGACAAGGCCAAAGGCATAGCGTGAATCATTGAACTCACGGAGAGACTAGCAAAGCTACAAGAGGCAAAACAGTTGAAGTTACAGGTAGATGCATCGCAGCACAAAGAGGTAGTGTTGAAGGCACAACTAAAGCCCTGGTTGGACGAGGCATATGTAGTTATGACCTTTATTGAAGGAAATATTGTGACTTTGCAAGCAACTCAATAGATTCTTTAGGCCAATAGTTCAGAAGCAGTGACCAAGAAGATGGTTAAAGAAGCAAAGCAAGCGGCTGCATAATGCACTATCAATGTTGCAGTCATACAGGTCGAGATGGGAGCTCTTTGCGCTAACATTTCTGCACCTGCAAAGTGACTCGATGGTGAGCCATGATCTTTGCGTTGGGGTCCTATTGGGAATGGGATCCCCCAAGGATAGTTTTAGGGCTAAAAGCCCATGTTTTAGGTCAAATTTTGTAATAAAGTTGTAAAGTCTCTACATTTTATGGTTGTGGAGCACGAAGGTGTCATGAGTCATAAAGGGTTGTTCGCCCTTATTTTGTAAAGTGTAGAGTCGGTTGTAAATATCTACCCATGGTTCGTGGACCATGGGATTGTATAAAAAGAGCTAAGTAAGTAAGCTCTAAGTAGTGATAAGTCTTAAGTGATAAGGAGGAAGCCTTTAGAGAAGTCCAAGTTTTGGTACCTAGCGTAAGTAGAGGCTCTACAACTGAGTGCACAGAGGCCTAGGGTGGAAGTCTGCAACTGAGTGCGTGGACCCCTATAGTTGTGTGCACAGGGCAAATATAGTTTGTAATTGTTTGAAGATATAAATAAAGAGAAGCATTCTACAAATTCTTTTTATTTGTTTCCTGTTAATGCATATGGTTATATTGTGTTTCGAGTTTAATTTATAATGTTTATGTAAAGCATGAATATATGTGATTATATTGGGTAAATGAACGCAAGTAAGAATACCAGATTATGCGATGCCAACTGTGATAGTTTAGAAAGATAAGTAAAACACTTAAGATAACTTGGAAACTTGTTTGATACGTCATCACATCTCTGCAAAAGTACCTGAACTACAGGTTAGGGCTGCGTGAAGGTCAATCGTACTCCTTCGCAGAGGTACTAAAGTTTGGAATAAAGGGCTAGACTGACAAAGCCCTAGAACTTAACAACTTGCGTGAAAGAAGGAATAGAGGGAATAAACCGACATCACGACCATCTTAGGGTGTGGAAACGTGGTTTGAGCATCTCCCCATATAGCTTCGGGAGAAACTTCAGCCCGCGCTCCGCGGGTTGATGCCGAAAGGGCTAGTAGTGTAGGGATTTGTGTTGCTAACTAATGCCAAACCTGGGTCAGGCCCCACGCAGCCAACAATTATCTAGGAAGTGTTTTGATCAGGTATGTACTTTCAGCAAACCTAGTTTTAAAAGAGATAAAATTCATTGGAGAGGAATTGTGACATGCAAAATGATCTAGCACATAGGCCTTTAACCCATAATTTGATCCTCTTCTCTTTATTCAACTACATTATCTCTACTCCTATTCTGTTATATAAAGGAGACGTGCAAGTCCTCATTCTAGAGTGTGCATTTACTTACATAGGTGTCAAGAGATTTTCATCATCTGCCCTCATCCATTTTAGACTTCAGATAACTTCCACTACTGCATGTCAGAGCTTGATAGGGTAGCCCTTCGTGTAGTGTCTATATGGTTTACTTTCTAACACTTCATTCACATATAAAATGGATTATAATATGCTTATTTTATAGCTCTTTGAGTTCATGTGGTTAATTTTTATGTGTTATCATGCTACAAGGATTGTGTTGTCATTACAATGCGCTTTTATAAATTTTACTTTCATATAGGGTGCATATTCTTTGCTACTTTTCCATCTAATCACTACAGGAATTTTAATTAGGAAACTCATCATGACACTCTATAATTTAATTTGTATTTTAATCTCTGTCCTCTTTAGAGCACTCAAGGGAAACATCTTATGTTGAATTATTTTAGACTTACACCCAAATTACTCACACACATATTAAGGTAATCCTCATGAATAGAAAAGATTAGTAGTAATCCTCACTGATTAATAAGGTTACCTTAACTATTGATAAAAACCATTAAATACCACAACAATTATATCACTACAAGTAAGGGTACTTAAAAACATTTTTTTAAGGCCAAGCTAATATTTTTTCTTATAATCCTAAATTATTATTTTAATTTAAAAATTAAAACTATTTTAATTGTTGTAAGTTAGAAATTAAGACAATTCTTTCAAAGAGTAGTGGAAAAATTATGCAAAAGAAGAGGGAAGTAAACACAATGAGGGTTGGAGATAGGTAATTGTTACAAACAGGTCGAAAGAGGAGAGGGAGGTTAATTGGTCAACTCTTCTGGCGAAAGAATTGTTACATTGCTTTCCCTCTTGAATTACAGAGACAGGGCCAACCTCGCCTCCTTTTGTAGGGGTTTTGATAGGGCTAGCCTAGCCTCCTTTTATAGGGGTTTTGAGAGGGATGACCTCACCTCCATTTGTAGGGTTTTTTAGGCTCTTCGTCATGCCTCAAGACTCTACCACTGCATCTAGTGAATTACAGAGCGTAACATTCTAGGGATTCGATGTCGTGAACATGGCCATGAGGGAAAATTGTAAGGATGGAAAACTATCTTGAAGTTTAGAATAATTGGTGAATCTCACTAGTCCCTAATATGGAAACTATAAAAAATTTATTGATGTATTTGTAAAATTATTCAAATTTATAATGAATTTATATATACTCTCTATATAACGTTCCCGATTTTTAAGGTAAAATAATTTTATATTGTAAAATTTGGGCTAATCATTTTTATAAAAAATGGAAATTGGCAAATCTTTTTTTTGGAAAAATTATGGAAAAGTAGACCCCCTACGAATATTAGCCCCTAAAATTTTCCATGATGGCCATAAACCTAGAGGCATAGGAACACCAAGAGATGAATGTGATGAATACAGAGAGGTGTTGTGACCTCATGGATGCATCACTTTCCATGCTAGCATCCCACCTAGCAGTTCGAGAGCCTATAGCTAGGGCCAGATTTGTGCTAGAAAATTGCGAGTGATGTGATAAGATGTTGTGGCCCTATATTTCCCATTGCTTAAGAAGATATGGCTGCCAGTGTTGGGGGATGTTGATGGGGTTGCTATCAAGGAACTTTTCAAGCATTTCCACAATATTTCAAAGCTTAGCTCCTTCGATTAGAT
>APFE031705718.1:38828-67444 GCA_000404065.3 Pinus taeda
CAGGTGATGAGTTGTTGATACTTTCATGCAAGGATGATCTTGCTAAGGAGTTTGAGATGAAGGACTTGGGCCTCCTTCACTATTTCCTAGGATTGGAAATATGGCAGCACAATGGTGGATTGTTTTTTTCTCAGGGTAAGTATGCTCGAGAGATACTGGAGAAGTTCAACATGCATGGTTGCAAGCATGTTGATACTCCTCTTCTTGGAGGTTGGAGGAAGGGCCACTTCGGGAGAAGAGGTGGATGCCACTGTTTATCGACAGTTGGTGGGGTCACTGATGTATTTGGTCAATACATGACCCGATATATGCTATGCAATTAACCAGCTTTCACAAGCTATGGTTAAGCCTACCAAGCTCTTCTGGAAGGCGGGCAAGCATGTATTGCGTTATGTGAGAGGCACATCGGGATATGGATTGTGGTACAGAAAGGAGGATGAGGTGAAGCTATGTGGCTTCACAGATGTAGATTGGGTAGGAAGCCCAATGGACAGAAAGAGCACATCAGGAGGGGTCTTCAGTATTGGATCGACAACAGTTTCTTGGTACAACAGGAAGCAGAGATCTGTGGCACTCAGTTCAGCGGAGGCCGAGTATATGGCAGCAAATTTGGCTGCATGCGAGGCTATATGGATGAGGAAGATCCTAGTTGGTTTGTTCGGTTCTCATTTGGATCCTACTGTGATTTAATGTGATAACCAGAGTTGCATTAAACTCTCGGCTAATCCTGTATTTCATGATAGATCTAAACATATTGACATCAGGTACCATCATATCAGAGATTGTGTGCAGCGGAGGATCATGTTACTTTCGTACATTCCAACGGAGGATCAGGATGCTGATATTCTGACGAAGGCTCTAACCAGGAGAAAATTCAAGTACCACTGAGGCAGGATAGGGGTTGCTGATAATCCATATCTTGTCGAGAGGGAGTGTTGAGATTGCAACAAGATGATGGAGCTTAGTGAACAGGGTCGCCTTCACTAAGTGGGCCCGCAGGCTATTTTTGGCGCAAGTCTATTTTTAGACTATGTCTATTTTTAGACATATGGATCATGTCTATGGATTGCGGGTTGTTGTTTATGGATGATTGGTCAAATTGGGAAAAATAGATGGACTTCTATTTTTAGATCACAGCGGAGTGACTGCTCAGTCTAAATATAGAACAGTCAAATATTATTAGCTCATAATAATATTAGATTATAAACTTTGTCTTATTCTCTTGGAGCACTTCAGGATGAGCTACGGATGTGGTACATGCAGATCCCAGAAGGAAATACGTGGTTACCTATGGATGACTAATATTTGCATGCAGGACTTCAGTTAGAACTCAAGTGAGTTGAGTTTAGTGGACTGGAGGTGCAGTTGATGGAGTTGTGTTCAGTTTAGCTTTGTTAAACTGGTTGTATTTAGTCTAACTGGCAAATAGACTAGAGATGAGTTGGGTGAATTAGTTATTAATTAATTCACAAGTTATTAACTCATAATACAACTAATGAATACATCAGTTAACTCAGTTGCATGTCAGTGCATGTTCCGTTCAACAGGGACAGGTGGTAGAGAATCAGATTGCTATCAGTTGTGACTATAGTTGTGCACCAGATCTTGCACAATCAAGGGATTGAGTATGCCAATGAGTTTGCCCATGTATTTGCCCACATTTTAACTTATTCTCACGTCCACACAAAGCGAGTGACTATTTTTCAGGTGAAAAAAAACGAGTTTGGTGAGCCATTCTCATCAGTTCTTGAGCAGGTATTGAGCAGTTGAGGCAGGCAAGCAGTGGAAGAGATTCGGAGATCAGATCTGAGCTGTATTGTGTGTAACAGAGGTGGAGATACTTGTGAGAAGTATTATGCTGTGTAATGTTACATGACTCAATCATTAACATACAGATAGTTGGGGTTTTTAGTGAGATGCTTTCCCCAGGATACATACTGTGTTAATGTGTGAATGCTCTTGATGTTTTATTGTTATTGATGTTGTTATATTGATGATCAATGTAGAGGAGCTTATGTATTGTGTATGTTTTCCGCAATAGTACATGATCAGGTTAATCTCCATTGAATATGTGTTAAATTATTCAAAATTTCTACAAATTGTTCGAAAGAGGGTCATGATGAAGCACATTGTTGGAAGCTTCATCCTGAATTAAGACCGAAGAAATATAACAATAAAGGGAAACAAAAAACAAACATTGTTGTACAACAAGACTTGGGTTTTGACTCAGGTGATGAATCAAACATTGCAACCACAGTCACTAAGGGAAAAGTCGTGGCAAAAGCAAGCAAAGAGGAAGTTGTGGCAAGCACCAGCGCAACAAATAACTCCAACAATGTTTCAAATGAAGAAAACATAATTGAGTTGTTCCATATCAGAGTTATTTCCAAACACACCAAGATTGATACAATGTTTGACAGTGGATTCCTGGAAAATTTAATTTCTACAGACTTGGTCAAGAAGTTGAATCTGGAAACCATGCCTCATCATAAACCGTATCCGTTGGGTTGGGTAACAAAGGATGCAAATTTTTCAGGTAACAAGGAAATGTGTTTCCAGGTTTGCTATTACTGCCAATTTTGTTGATGAAGTCGAATTAGATGTAGTGTCACTGGATATTTTTGGAATTGTGTTAGGAAGCCTTTATCAGTATGATAGGAAAATTGTTTTCCATAGATTTGAGAACAAATATAATTTGTTCAAAGACGGAGTGCATTATATTGTGAGATCCCATCGCAGGAAGCTTAATCTCTCTTTGGCAAGAGTAGGGAAAATGAAGCGATTGGTCAATTCCAACAAGAATCTTGTGCTCCTTATGATTAAGCAGAAGAATGACACGGAGAATGAATCCTTTGCAGGTTGTGATGTGAAGCTAAAAGCTGAATTGGTTGATGTGGTCAATCAATATGGAGACATGTTTCAAGAACCAAAGGGATTTCCACCAAAAAGGGGAATTCAGCATGAAATTTGCTATAGCAAGATTGTCGACTCCCAAATATCGGTATGTATCGAATGTTAATTCTGGAAATTTTAGAAATTAAGAAACAAGTCCAGGAATTGTTAGATCAAGGTGTAATTTGTCCCTCTACTTTGCCATGCGGTTCAATCTTTCTGGTACCCAAGAATGATGGAACTTGGCACATGTGTCTAGATTATCTATATTTGAACACCCATAAAGAATCAATACCCACTACCTAGAATAGATGATTTTCTATATCAGTTGAAGAATGCAAAATATTTCACTAAATTAGACTTGAAAAGTGGAAATAATCAAGTTAGAATAGTCGAGGGGGATATTTGGAAGACTTCCTTTAAAACCAAATAGGGATTGTTTGAGTGGTTGGTTTTGCCTTTCGGTCTTCGCAACGCTCCAGCTACATTCATGAGAGTTATGAATGATGTTTTAAGATCCTTTCTTGATGAGTTTGTAATTGTCTATTTAGATGATATTTTGATATTCAACAAACCATGAGATGAGCATGTGAGGAAAGTGTTGGATGTCTTGAGAAAATAACAGTTATTTCTAAAGATGTCTAAATGTGAATTTAGGAAAACTTCCTTAGTGTATTTGGGCCACATATTTGGAGGAGGTGAGCTGAAGATTGACCCCTCTAAAGTTTCGATCATTGTGAGTTGACCAATACCAAAATCAGTCATAGAAGTAAGGAGTTTTCTGGGAGCAACGCAGTACTGGAGGAAGTTCATTGCCAATTTCTCTTCCATAGCAGCTCCACTACATGCTTTGACCAGCATGAAGGTTGTCTTCCAGTGGGAAGGAAAAAAACAAAACTCATTCGATGCTTTAAAACAAAAGATCAGTTCAGCCCCAGTTTTAGCATTGCCGGATTTGAAACAACCATTTGAAATACAAACAAATGCAAGTGACTACGCCATGGGTGTAGTTCTTTTATAGCATTGTAAGCCCATTCCATTTCATTTTGAGATTGTTAATGGTGTTGTTATTGACTATCCTACATATGATAAAGAACTTTACGCATTGGTGCAAAGTGTGAAGAAATGGAAGCATTACATTATGGGAAAAGAAACCTTTATTCACACTGATCATCAACCTTTGCAATATCTACAATCTCAAACAAAATTGCAGCAATCAAGGCACTTTCTTTGGATGGTATTCTTACAACAATTCCACTTGGTAATCAAGTACAAGAAAGGTATTTATAACATAGTTGTTGATATGCTTTCTAGACTGGTTGTTAATGTAGTCATTTTACTCCAGAATAATTTTGTTTTGCCTGAAAATTATGTTGAACAATAAGCACATGATGCCGACTTTCAAGAGGTATATTCAAACTTGAGTCAAGGCCACCAAGTTGAGGAATTATACTACCATGTACATGATAATCTGTTGTACCATTTGGGAAAAATTTTTGTTCCATAGGGAGAGAGTAAATGTCACAAGGGAAGCGCACACTTCTCTTATTGCTGGAAATTTCGGTGTAAGTAAAATAGTGGCAAATCTCCAGAGGTATTTTTACTAGCCTCGTATGCTTGAAAGTGTGTCACATTTTATGAGAGCTTTTTCATTGCGTGCAATCAGTAAGCCTAGTAATATGGAACTATGATTGTACACACCACTTCTACTGCCTTCACGTCCATGGGAGAGTGTTTCTATGGATTTTGTAGGAGGTCTTCCTTTATCAAGAAAAGGTCATGAATATTTGTAAGTAGTTGTAGATAAGTTTAGCAAGATGTGCATATTAATGCCTTGTAAAAAACAAATTACAGCTGAACAAACAACTCAACTTTTCTTTCAAAATGTATGGGTTCATTTTGGATTACCTACTACTATTGTAAGTGATCGTGATTCCCAATTTGTTCGGAACTTTTGGTCAAGTTTATGGGACTTGATGGACACCAAGTTGAAGAAAAGTACAGCCTTCCATCCACAAACAAATGGTCAAATTGAAGTGGTTAACAGGCAGTTGTTCATTTGCTAAGAGGATATTGCAGCAAACATATTAAGTTGTGGGATGAACAATTGCATTATATTCAACATGCTTACAACTGAGAAAAACACTCTTTGACTCTAACTTCACCTTTTGAGGTATGTCTTGGTTATTTGCCTAAATTGCCTTTCGATTTCATCTTTGAGAAAGATGTAGTTGTAGATGGACATAGCGACATAGACAGAGCAAAGAAATTCATTAAGAAAATTCCAAACAATTCAAGAACAACTAGAAAAGAGTTAAATCAAGTATAAGACAAGGCATGATAAGTATCGTGCGGATCATCAGTTTCAGGTAGGTGATGAAGTTTGGATTTACATTAGCAAGGAAAGCCTTCAACGTGAAGGTAGGTAAAAGACTGAAACCAATCTGTTAGGGTCCATTTTAAATTCTAGAAAAGATTGGTAATAATGATTTCAAGCTTGATTTGCCTTCATATATGCAAATGTATTCCATTGTTAATGTTGAAAATTTGAGATTTTATGAGCCTCCTTTGATTGAAGATCAAGGAGAAAGTGTATTGATTCCATCAATTGAATATTTTTCTCCAGAATTTCTTGATGAGCTTCAGCAAGACACCATACTTGACAGAAGAACGAGGTCATCAAAGAAGGGAAATTTTGATTGTCTTCAAGTGGGTCTCAAAGGTGCAAATCCATCAAAGGCCAAATGGATTGAAGAAGGAAAGGTGAGGGAACAGTACCCTCATTTGTTCAATAACTGAATATAAAATTTTGGGGTACAAAAGGCTTCCAGTGGGGAGGAGTGATCAGGTGCCCAAGTTTATGCTCAAATATCAAAGCGTCAGAATCTTGCTACACTTAGCTTAAGATTGAAGAGCTCATCATTCTGAATCCATTGGTGTGAACGGCACTCAAATCCGAGCTTGTATGCAAAGGTTAGAGCAAGTCAAAGTTCAAGTTTGACTTGTCTACATGGCAGGATTAGATGACGTGGAAAAGGTCTCAGCGAATGAGGAGGCACCAAGTGGCAGGCCACCATTGGCCCTCGCATATTGCATATCGTAGGTCGTAGGTGGATCAGGTTAAGAATCAGCCCCTAAGCAGCGCCGATTGTGATTTGTGATATTGTATATCGCAATAGCAGGAAAGGAGTTATATAATCGGCCCCCAGCACAGTCAAGGTTGTGATGATATATATCGCAATTGCATATCACACCCAGCACACGCTGATATATATATGATATAGGGATTATCCACCAATAGAGAAATGCGATAAGTTTCGATTGTGATAAGTCCCGGATGCGATACCTCTATGTGTTACAGTTTATATGTCATCGGGTCTTTCGATACCGACGTTCATGTTCCCGTGCCGATTGCCGATTATGATGAATGATAGATTGCCTAGATTTGAGATGTTATGAATTCCAGTTTATATCCCTGTCAAGTCCACGATATCGCTATCGCAACATTCTGTCGTGTTAACAAGACCTTTAGCTCGCCAAACCTCGCCAATTGTGATTTGTGATACTGCCGATAGGTTATGACCAACGGCGCAGTGAAATATTTGCTTAGTTAACGGATTTTGGAGCAAATTTGTGGGTTCTTGTCGGTTTTGGAGAAATTTGTGGAACAAATAGTGAGAGAACTAGCAGAATTCATAACTTCTTCAGTTCTTATCCAAATTGGATGCAAAAAGAGGCTAGATGACCATTTTTTAGTATTCTGAACTCATTGAGATAGGTTTCAAAGGCATTTGAGCATTGTAAACACACTTTTGTTGTAACTTTTAGCATAATAGAGAGGCCCAAGCATTGGAAGATGGACCAAGGATATGTAGCCCAGGAGTGGTAAAATCCTCACCAAATCTATGTGTTGTGTGTTGTATTTTGATGTTCTTTTATTTTATTTTGTTGTTGTTTGACATACGTTTTACATTAATTTTGTTTATAACATTTACATAAGAAACTCTAATGGGAATCAGTTAATTAAGAAAACATAGGGAATCCTTAAGCACTTAATAAGCAAATGATCTTGGGTTTTATTCTGAATGGGGAATTAGCACAACATTACTAATCTGCTCCACTTCAGATCAGCGGGGATAGTGATACTCCATTTGATGTGTTCTAGAAGTTCTTTCTCCTTGAGAATTAAATCAGTGCTCTTTTTCCATGCAAGAAAGTTATTGGTAACTACCAATTTGTTTCTTTCCTTGCAAAAAGAAATTGATGTATATTCAGAAGGGGACATATACTTACTTGATATATTTTGACATGTAGTGGACTTGCTTTCTCCTTGAAGACTTGATGGCTTGTCTTCCTTAGATCTTGATGTTCTTCAAGTTTCTTTCTCCAAGTTGACTTGCTTGATGATGAGATTTTCTTTATGGCTTGTAGATGATGCAGGTCCTCCTTTGATTTTCTCTTCTTGTAGGTGCCTTTATATAAGGCTCTTCTTCTTTCTTGGTAGTCTTACTTGATGAATGATAGATGGTAGACCTTCTTGTTCTTGAAGTGATTGAGACTTCTTGGCTTGATGCTTCAACCTTGTAGATGTTTTTGGGATTTTCTGCCTTGATGAGTCACCTTATCAGTGTTCTTTAGATACCCTTTCCTTGATGTGTCACCTTAGCTCTGATACCATGTTGAAGAATCTAGGGAAATTAGGTGTAGTTTGCTTCTACTTGACTTCACAACAATTTGTTCAGTCTTTTTACAATTTGTCTTGTTAACTTAATCTTCTCCTTCTTATTATTAATGCATGTGTGTGTACTTCATCAAATTGCTACCAAAAACATAAGAACAAGAACACAATATGTTCACTCTCTCCCAAGGCCAAAACCTCTCTTCTCTTAAGAGGAGAACCCTTCAGTAAATTTCTCTTATTGAAGTTTCATATTGATCAATGCTAGACCCTAGACCCCTGACCAGAGTATCCTTCAAGCACAAGTCAAGTCCTTCCTCTCTGCACTTTGTCTCCCCGACACTTTGTCCTTCTCCTTTTGGCACTTCATTCCCTGGCACTTTGTCCTCCTTCTTCTGACACTTCGTTCTTCTTTCAACTGTTGATGAATATTGTTGCTCTTGCTCTAGAAGAGACACTTATCCTTGATCCTTGATGAGACCCTCTCACATGGGATGATGTCTTCCTTTTCTTTACCAACCAACAAACTTGTATGACTATAATGGGAGGGTTTTTATGACATCAAAGATAGCCTCCTCCTCTTCGCACGTGTGACTGTAATAGGATTTAGGGCATTCCTATTAACTTCACTTTTCTTACTTGTTTCTTCACTTGAGTGGGAGGCCTTTTAGTCCTATGTTTCTATCCCAAATGATGAGATATGTTGTCTGTGATTTGTTGTTGTTATGACCACAGGAAGACCCTTCCTTTCTCCCACGTGTGGCTGTATTTTACCCTAGAAACAATCCTTAACCCTTGGTAATGACTTATCCTTCTTCGATGCACTGGAGGTTCCATAAACTTGTGTTTTCCTCTCTTTTTCAGTCTTCTACCTTTGTTGATTTCAAAGGTGAGTGAGCTTGACGTTGGAGGAGTGGACAACCTCTATATATAGAGGTATGTCCCTCCTTTAGGCCGACTTGAAGGTCGACTTGCTCTATTTATTTTGGATTGCTTCTTTTGATGGTTCCATTGCATGGAGGAGACTTGACTTTGCTTGGAGGTATATTATTTGACTCTAATACATAAGTATACATAGTGTAACATGCCCTTAAGGTCTTCAACATTTCTTTTGATTCTTTGACTCACCTATAGCACTTTAACATGTGCTAGACCTATTTCAATGAGCAAGAAACACATTGACAAATATAATGAAAATAATATTTCTTTTCTTGAATAAATACAAATATCAAAAGTACATTTATGAAGACCGAACCTAGTTACATTCCCTTCAACACCTATAACTTTTCAACTTTACATGACTCTTCATATTCCATACATGTCCGTTGGACTTTCACTTTACAATACATTTTTGAAACATGAATTACATAATCCACCATAATGGTGTGGCATATGACAACTCATGACACGACATGACATGACACTACCAACATGGACTACTTGATGACGTGGCAATCTCTAGCCACTGTTGTTGTTGTGTGTTGAGTGTCTTCTTGAGAATGTTTGTCTTGCCGCCTCCGCAAGGCTTGGTGGTAAGGAATCTTCAATGGTCTCAAGTCTTGAGTTGTGATCGCAAACTGGTGTCCCTTTGTTTTATCTCAATTGATGAGCTTGCATACTCAGCTACAAAGATGTTGTTCAGCTGTTTCCCTTCATATCCTTCTTCATAATCTCGCAATGGTATGATGAGGTACATGTATCTGCAATTCACTCATGATGAGATGACATTAGTCTGAAGAACCCCCAGTATAAGATAGCGCACATTGATCCATTGGTTGAGTTGGAACTGGATGACAAGTTGGGAGAGGGGCTCAGTGACTACGCAATTGCACAGTTCAAGCAATCAGGGGTGAACCTTAAGCCTTGATATTGTGAAATGTGCAATCCAGGCTAGGTTGGGGAATAAAACTACACAATTTTGGAGGTTAGTGTGACAAGCTGAGAGAATGAGCACTGGATCAGCAAATTGCACAGTTCCAAGAGACAGAGGAGGTTGGTCCATTGTGTAATTTCACAGCTTACGAGCTCAAGGGATTAGCTTGAGGCTAGATATTGTGCAATGCGTAGTTGAGGCCAAGCTGGGTAGATGGATTGTGAAATTTTGGGAGCCAAGTTCAGGGATTTAGCATTGGAACTGTGTAGTGCAACAGTCCGAGGAGGCAGGAACGGCGCATTGCGCAGTGTCAAGAGGCAAGGTCACAGCTAGAGAACTTAGCGCAATGTGTAGTTCAAGAAGATTGGGTGAAGCTAGGTTGCTTGGTCGGGAATCATTTCGGAAATTGGCTAAGTGTGGGATCGGTGAGGTTGATGTGAATAATGAAGAGACTTCGACTGTGATCACACACTTAGAATACTTGATGACACAACAACATAGATCATCCGGGACACATGAAAAATGCATTTCCCTTAGTGTGATAGCTTTACAACAAGTTACGACAAGTGCGACACTAAAGATACACTTTGCGACGACCATGACGACACTTGTGTGACGGTGCTTCAAAGTTTGGAACTAAGTGTGACAAATGTTTACATGATTGAATTAACTCATTTACACAAAGATAGCCCCTTGAAAACACCAGAACAGGCTTATACAGATTGTGCGACGGTTAACATGCAAAAAGACGACATTTTGCCTATCTTGCAAAAGGGACTAAAATGCCTCAATAAAACACATGGAATGAGTTTCAATGTTTGCAACGACAATGTACAAGACCAAGGCTCTGAAATTGAGCGTGGGCCAAAATTTTGGGAGGGTGTTGTAGCAACGATAACACTTTTGTTGGCTTCAAATTGGTGACATTTCTAAGGCGAAAATTTGACGGTTTAAAGAAAGGTTTTATGCTCAGAAGCTACCCGTCTTTCCACTAAGATTTTGAACCTCTCAAAGCATGAATTTGTGACATATTTGTTGCACATGATACATTTCTTCAGCCTAGTGATAGAAATTACTAGTGGTCTATGTGAAGGTTTCAAAGGTTCATCCAAGATGTATTTTCATATATCTACTTGTATCCTTTGAGGCTAATCTGGTGTATATCTTTAGGCACTAATCAATGAACATTCATCATCTTTGTGGATATCTGAGGTAGGATTTTTTGACTCTAATCACCGAAGTTCAAGGTATGTTGGCTACATATAAATTGACCTACTCAGATGATATCTTGTGGACCATTGTATGTTATTATTCTCAAAGATAATAAGCTAGTGGTTTTGACAAATCATTGAAATCATTCTAAGCTTAAATTATTGTTATACTATTTGTTCATTAGGGAAGTTTTGTTTGATTGGCCAAACTTGTGGCATCACTGTATTATTTGAGGATTACTCACAATATCAAGGATTGTGTAAGGTTTACAAAAGGTGTAATTTTGTATTCATGCTACACAATTTAAAGTGTTGACATCAGACACAAAGTTAGAAACAACATAAGGGTAGTGACCGAAGTTGTAAAAGCTATCATATGGTGTAGTGGTGGCATAATCAGATTTTAGTGCATCAATAGACTTTATTACTTTAGAATCTTGAGAAGTGCCTTCATCTACAACAATGAGGGCTAGGGGGGAGAGGATCAGTACATAAGAGGATAACAATCGCAGAGATAGGTCTAGGCATGATATTGACAATAATGACTTATTGTGACATAATTTGCATCTGCAAGTCTTGAAGGCATCATTACATTAATGAGTTGAATTGTTCATATTGATAGTAAAAGCCATTGTTATAGTATTACATCCTTTTTGTAGTAGTGTTGAAGAAGTATGGCATAAGTGAATATTATTGGTCTAGGAAGTTTTATAGATATACATTCACAATTGAGCTTGGGTTGTTGTGGCTAGGTTTAAAGTTTGAACATCATTATACACTAGAAGCATATATCCAGCAGTGTGAGGACTGACCCCTAAAGTATCTTCAATTATGAACCTCTGCTAGGGTTTGAAATTGTTATGCAGCAATTTTGAGAGAAGAGATTGTATCATCTGATGTTACTAATTGTTGGTTGTTTGTTGGCCTAGATTGATCATTGATGGTTGTATCCACACGCAAAGGGTTTTTCAATCACATATGGTGTTTGAGCAGTGTTGGTTTGATTGTTGTGAAGACTTGTATTGTAGTTCGACTATGTGAGTAAAGGATATGTGCTAGAGTTTACAATGAAATGAAATGATTGTTTATGAAGATAGAGTTTGATGTTTTGTACCAAAGCAAAATTGATTGTATTACAATTATTGTATTTGAGCACATGTGGATCTAGTCTGAAAATTGTGAAACGTGGCTCACTTGTTAAATAGGGTGGTAGGGCAGTGCAAGGGAGGAGAGTGCAGTCTCCTTCAAGTTGGAGCCTAAGGACACTTGAGGGCGACAGGGTGGTGCTAGGGCAAGTCGGAGCATGTGCAGGGCGTTGTAGCGTTCTAGTTGGAGCTAGTAAATCATGATGTTGGAGCGTCCTTCAGGTTGGAGCTTGTAAACCATAGCGTTGGAGCACCCTTGCAGTTGGAGCTAGTATATCGGGGTGTTGGAGCGTCCTTCAGGTTGGAGTCTATAAACTAGGGGGTTGAAGCCTCCTTCAATTGAGGTTGTAAATCTTGGAAGTTGGAGCTTCCTAATTGATGTAAAATTTTGAAGACCTATATTAAGAAGTGTTTGGTGGTTTTTCTCCTCGAAGGGTTTCCACCTAAAAATATCTTATGTACCGTCTTGATGTCATGCATTTTTGAATGGTGTTGTTTAATGTTCATTTATTTTTTATCTAATGCTAATGTGAAATTTAATGCTCCGAAAATTAAAAATTAACTAATTGGAAGGAAATATTGATTCACCCCCCCCCCCCCCCCCCCCCCCCCTCTCTTAGTATTTCCAACAAATTGCGTCAAAGCAAGTTCTTTCACGAGCAGTGTAATCATTGGAAGAGAGATCATGGAGTGCACGAAGATCATAGTTTTAGTATTTAATGGACAAAACTATGCGCTTTGTAGTGGAAGATGAATGTGTATACATAAGCACAAGGATATGATGCTTGGAAATCTTTAAAGACTGGTTATATAGAACCCTCAACTCCTCCAACAAATGATGTAGGTAAAAGGCTTTATGTTAGCAATGTTAAGCCATGAGTACTGTTTTGAATGGTCTAATAGAGTTGGTATAAGTTAAAGTAATGCATTGCAAATCAAGAAAATATGTTTTGGATAAGCTACAAAAGATATTTGAAGGGGACAAAATGGTCAAGGAAGCCAAACTTCAAATTTTCAAAGGGAAATTTGAGCAGCTAAGAATGAATGAGGATGAAAATATTGCAACTTATTTTCTTCGGGTTGATGAAGTAGTAAATGCCATACAAGGACTGGGAGAACCAATGGAAAACAAGGTGATTGTCTGAAATATATTGAGATCTCTCCCAATGAGATTCAACACGAAAGTCTCTATGCTAGAAGAAAGATCAGATTTAGAGAATATCAACATGGATGAGCTACATGGAATACTTACATCCTACGAAATGAGAACGGAGCAGTGGAATCCATCAAAAAGAGAAGTAGCCTTTACAACATCTAAGAATACGGGGAAAAACAAGCAACAATCAAAATCAAGTACCAGTGGCAGCTGCAACGAGATTTTGGATGAAGAGATTTCCAATTTTTTGAAGTTGAAGAACGGAACTGACAAGTACAAAGCTACGCTTCCCTTAAAGTGTTTGATGTTGGTCGTTCCACTTCAAAATGTCCTTATGCAAAAAGTTCAGATGATGAAGAAGAAGACACTCCTAGGAAAGTGAAGAAGAATCAAAGAAGATACAAAGCAAGGTAAAAAGAAAAGCTTCAAGAAAAGTTTCTACTCAAAGGAAGATAGCTCTTCATCTAAAGAAGAAAGTGATAGCAACATCGAAAACACACAAGCAAAGTAATATTCATGGAAAGGGATAATCTGAAGAAATCTCCTAAAGCACAAGAAGAAGATGAAAAAGAAAAAGGTGAGGTTGATTTTGAAAGAGAACTTACCAGTGCCCTTAAAGACCTTAAGGTGGAAAGAAGCAATGTCAAAGCATTGGAAGATGAGCTAAGAAAACTAAAGGAACATGCCAAATGTCTCAATAAGAGGATTAAATAGTCAGAGAAGAGCATCATCAATCATAAAGTACAGAGAGGAGGCTATAAAAATTGAAGAATCGCTCAAAAGGGAATTAGAGGAAAGTACCAAGACAAAGGAAGACATAAAAGTAGAGGTAATATCTCTCAAAAAGAAAGCGTGAGAAAGGAATGTCCACTAGAACTTTGTGAATGAATCCAAAGTGTTGGATGAAATCATTAGCAGTGAAAGACCACACGATAAATCTAGATTAGGCTGAAGACCCTCTAATGTTGAAAAGGGCTCAAGCTCAATGATAGCAAGAAAAGAAGTAGAGCAGAAAAGTTGTGCAAGTGTCATCAAGGGTTCCATCAAGAAGGAAGATTGCATGCCTTCAAAAGAAAATCAAAAAAAGAGAAATCAACAATTTGTAATTAAAAGAACTCAAGATGAAACTTACAAAAGAGTTGCACCACCAAGAAGATTTCCCCTATCCAGGTACTCTAGCATATTTCTTTGTTATTGTTATTCATGTACTAACTTTGGGCACATGGATAGGGATTGCAGAGCTTATGACAAAATGACTATCAAAGTCATTACCCTAGAAGCAAGTTCATAGGAACACAAGGCATATACCCAAGTGCATTGTCGTTTAGGCATCATGTAGAATGCTTCAAATGACACTACTACGGACATATGGCTCGTGACTATAGAAGGATGATGAAATATTCCTTGACAAAAAACATCAATTTCAAGAACAAGAAAGTTTGGAGAAGAAAACAAGAATAAGAAGAATTGGTAAATGAAGAAATCTGAGAGACCGTGATTTCAGGATTTTAAAAGACACAAGACCTTGATGAAACTATAGGTGTAGAAGAAATCAAGATTCTGGATGATGATCCTAGAGCAACACAAGTTCATGTATCATTCTAAACAACCCAACTTGACGAGTCATTGTCCTGTGAATATTATAGTGAGGGAGTCTATGTAGAAGTTATTGTACTTTTGAATATATATCCTTTGAGAGATTGACAAATGGCAGATATAAAGTTAACAAAGCAATAATCAGCATTGTAGGCAGATTAGTCAACTTTGTGGAGCAGCAAAATGACTCGTAGGAACTCGTAAAAGGCATAGAAATTCAAGTGCAGAAAATCAGTTGAAGACATGCATTTTGCAGGAAGACAAAGGAAGATTTTTTGTGAGG
This sequence comes from Pinus taeda, assembly GCA_000404065.3. Lineage (NCBI taxonomy): Eukaryota > Viridiplantae > Streptophyta > Pinopsida > Pinales > Pinaceae > Pinus > Pinus taeda. The sequence goes on from APFE031705718.1 coordinate 53,663, forward strand.
GGAAGTAGCCCTTTTCCATTGATGCCAAAGGGGGAGAGAAATCAAGAAAAGAAGATTAGAGTCGGGGGGAGTAGTGATCATAGGGGGAGTATGTGTTGCCATCAATGACAAAGGGGGAGATTGATGAATGGTGTTGTCATTCATGCCAACATCAATCTTTGAACACTCTTAATATATGTTATCGATTGCATCATTTGGAATCTCCAAGAAGTACCAAGAATGTAGCTAACCCCTGTACTGTACCCGACATTTGATGAAGTTTTTGGCTACACAGATCGGTGAAAATGCATGTGAAACTATCATAAGATGATGGCCCTCATCATGTTGATTGCAAGGGTATGTGGCTCATCACGAGGCTCCTCACAATTTGAGAAATATGGCCAATCAAAGTTGAAGCCCTCTTCTTGTGGTCAAAGCCCCTATAATCAGATGATGTGGCAGCTTATCATTGGTTCGCAATTTACTTAAATAATTGAGGTCAATGACTTTATTATTGAAGGATATAATTGAATATTTTGAGGTCGAAAGAAAATTTTATTAAGAGAAAAAGTATTCAAAAATAAATTAAAATGGGTCATAAATTAATATGTTTTTCTTGGCTCCATTGTTAAAATTTTAAATTCGATCTCCAAAATTCAAGCCGGCTTGTCCTTCTGGAAGGCGCCTTGGCCTCTATAAATTTGAGACATTTTACTCCAAGTACACATCTCATGTGTTGCACTGATACATCTTCTGCGAATTATTTTCAAGAGAAGTTTCAGCCCTATGGAGCAACATAAGATCCTTAGGTTGGCTCAAAATTACAGTTTGTGCTTGCATCTTCTCTTTGTTTTCTGTCAAGGATATTTACTAGAGGCATAAGTTCATCTGAGGTTTGTCTTCAGAGGCATATTTCATATCAAAGTGCAAGGCTATGGTTCTATTCTGAACTTTCTATTTGGGTTAAGGGCTTCGCTAGCCTCTAAGAGCATTCGACTTTCCCATTAGGACAAATATGAAAATTTTTGTTGCACATTTTCATACCAAACTTGAGGCTATTCCTGTCAAGGAATTTTAGCCTTGTGGTAGGGAAAATCCTTTGAACATTTGATGCAATTTTATGACGAAATCATGGTTCATTCTTTGAAGTATTGCATGGGTTCATCAACCCTCTTTTGAATTTGTTCTACCTTGTATTGGTTACAATCGATGACATTTCTAAGGGACACATCTGAGGGTTTAAAGAAAGCCAAGGTTTCGACCCTCTCAAAGCATGAGTTTGTGACGTATTTGTTGCATAGGAATTGAACACCCAAGATACATTTCCTCAAGCCAGTGATAGAGATTACTAGTGGTCTATGTGAAGGTTTGGGAGGTTGATCCAAGATGTATTTGCAAATGTCTACTTGTCTCATTTGAGGCTAATCTGGGGTATATCTTTAGGCCCTAATCAGTGAACATTCATCATCTTCTTGGATATGTGAGGTAGGAGTTTTCGACTCTAATGACTGGAAGTTCAAGGTACGTTGGCTAAATATAAATTGATCTGTTCAAGATATATCTTCTAGACAACTGTATATTGTTATTCTCAAGGATAAGTTGTTGCTTGTTTGAGATAAATCACTAAAAGCATTCTAAGTTGAAATTGTTGGCATACTAGTTGTTCATTAGGACAGTTTTATTTAATTGGCCAAACTTGTGCCATCATTGTTTTATTTTAGGAGTACTCACAGTTTCAAGGACTGCCTAAGGTTTGCAAAAGGTGTAGTATTGTATTGATGCTCCACAATTTGAAGCGTTGACATCAGAAACAAAGTTAGGAACAATATAAGGGCAGTGACCAGAGTTGCAAAAGCTATCATCTGGTTTATTGGTGGCATCATCAAATTTTAATGCATCAATAAACTTTATTAGTTCATATCTTGAGAAGTGCCTTCATCTACAATAGTGAGGGCCAAGGGCGAAAGCATTAGTACATAAGAACATAACAATAACAAAGATAGGTCTAGGCATGATCTTGACAATCAGTGACTTATTGTGACATGCTTTACATCTACAAGTCTTGAACGTATCATTACATGAGTGAGACGAATTGTCCATATTGATAGTAAATGACATTGTTATAGTGTTACATCCTTTTTGCGGCAATGTTGAAGAAGTCTAGCATAAGCGAATATTATTGGTCTAGGCATTTTTGTACATATACACCAACCATTGAGCTTGAGTTGTTGTGGTTGAGATTGAAATTAGGACATCATTATACACCTTAAGCATACATGCAACAGTGTGAGGATTGGCCCTTAAAGTATTTTCAATTGTGAACCTCTACTAGGGTTTGACAATGTTATGCAGCAGTTTGGAAAGCAGAGATTGTATCATTCGATGTTAATGATTGTTGATTGTTTGTCATCCTAGAATGATCATTGATGGTTGTATCTAGATGCTAAAGGTTTGTCAGTCAGATATGGTGTTTGAATAAAGTTAGTTTGATTGTTGAGCAGACTTGTATTGTAGTTGGACTATGTGAGCAAAGGATATGTGCTAGAGTTACAATGCTTGAGCACAAGTGAATTTACCCTTTATGAAGCTAGGGTTTGATATTTTGTGTAGATGCAGAATTGATTGTGTTGCAGTTATTATATTTGAGCATGGGTGAATCTAGTCTGAAAATTGTGAAATGTGGCCTATTTGTTGAATAGGGTGGCAAGGTGGTGCAAGGTAAGAGAGTGGAGTCTCGTTCGGGTTGGAGTCCGAGAACACTTCACAGTGGCATGGTGGTGCTAGGGCAGGTCGAAGCATGCGTAGGGCGTTGAAGCATCCTTCAAGTTGGAGTTGGTAAATAAGGGTGTTGAAGTGTCCTTCGGGTTGGAGCCTGTAAACTGGGGAATTGGAGTGTCCTTCCAATTGGTGCTGGTAAATCAAGGCATTGTAGCGTCCTTCCAATTGGAGCCTCCTTCAGTGGAAGTTGTAAATCTTAGAACTTGGAGCTTCCCAATTGATGTAAAATTTTGAAGACATATATTAAGCATTCAACAATTTTTCTCCTAGAAGGTATTCCACCTGAAAATCTCGTGTATTGTCTTAATGTCATGCATGGTTGAATGGTGTTGTTTACTATTCATTTATGTTTGATCTAATGCTAATGTGAATTTAATGCTCTGAAAATTAAAAATTAACTAATTGAAAGGAAATATTGATTTACTCCCCGTCTCTATATTTCCAACAAAAGCACTAAATTTTGTCATTACCCCCAAATCATTACATATAGATGATATCATTTATAGTATAGAAGGTAGTATACAATCACTAACTAATGAAGAAAAAGATTACATCAAACAAGATTGGTGAGTGATTATGAGTAAAGCCAAACCCCCAAGAAGCAACATTAGCAAAGAACATTTGTCTTTGAATAATATTAGAAATAACCAAAACATCGTCGTCATCTTAAAAGCTAATAAAGGTTGGGTACTCTGGTAATGAATCTATGTGATTATGATAGAATAATGATTGGGCATCTATTTGAAAGTGGAAGTTACATGAAGCTACCCAGTAATCCAATCTCTAAGGTGATAAAAGATGTTAAAAAAGCCATAATATCTTCCTTGATGATAGTATAAAAAAGAGACTAATGTCTTTAGGAGAAATTACTCCTATAATTTATGGGACCCCAAAAATTCACAAGAATGGTGTTCGGTTAAGACCAATAATGAACACTATTGGCTCTCCAACATATTAGTTCGCAAAATTTATGGCAGAATCTCTTATTCCAATGGTTGGCCATACAGAGCAACAACTCTAAATATTTTTTTCATCTAATTAAGGAGGAAAGAATCAACCTAAATGACATTATAATTAGCTTCAATGCGGTATCCCTCTTTAATAAGACCCCTATAGAAGACGCAATTCTTGTGGTTAAAGTGGCTAACCAAGCGATAGCCAAACTTGCGGGAGTTTGTCTTAGATCCACATTTTTTAGCTTTAGAGGCAAATTTCACGAACAAACCAATGGGTTGGCAATGGGATCTCCACTTTTACCAGTAGTGACCAACCTTTACATAGAAACGTTTGAAAGCAAGGCCCTTAATACTCATCATCTCAAACCAAAATTTTGGAAAGGATTTGTTGATGATACCAATGTCATCTAGCCTCGTGGCAAGGAGGAACTCGCTAAATTTCTACATCAACTTAATAGCATATCAAAAGACATTTGATTCACTATGGAGGAAGAAGAAAAGGTTACATTCCCTTCCTTGATATTCTTATCACAAGGAAACCTGATGGAAAATTGGCTTACAAGGTCTATCAAAAGAAAACACACAAAAACATACCACCACGCAAACTCTCATCATCATCCCTCCCAAAAGATTGGGGTCATTAAGACCTTGGCTTCTAGAGCTTTCAGAATCTCTGGAGTTCATCATCATATTGAGGAAAAAGAGCACCTAATTAAATTTTTCAACAACCTTGGATACAACAAGAAAGATACTAAGGATACCTTTCAAAAAGCTATAAGTCATGTCCATAATCCTCCTAACTCTAAAATCCATAACCTTGGGAAGACTACATAACTTCCTTACCTTAAGGGTACCATTGACAAGATTGCTAAAGTCTTGAAGGAAAAAGAGATTAATACATGTTTTAAACCCTATACCACCATCGAACAAATGATGAGATTTGTGAAAGATGACATTGACCACTTCCAATTTAGATTTGCTTACAAGATAGAATGTTCATGTGGTAATTGTTATACTGGAGAGACTAGGCATTCCTTGAAACAAAGAAGCATGGAACGTAGTGTGGACATAAGGCTTGAAAGGACAAAAAACTCGGCTATTACGTAACATGCTAAGAATACTAAACATCATGTTTGCTTAGAAAACACTAAAATCCTTGCTAAAGAAAACCTTTATTACAAGCATCGGATAAGGGAAGCTCTTGAGATTAAAAAGTACCCTAATAATATCAATAGAAACAATGGAATAGAGATCAATAAAAAAAGGTGGCCCCTTCTAAACACTAATAATAATGATAATAATAATAATAATAATATACTACTAGCATAATAGAAAACAGAAAATGAAAACTTTCATAAACAGGCAAGTGGTGGAGGTTTAAACTTGGATGGGTGCCATTCATTTGGACAAATTTCTATTTTTGTTTTCAATTACCATGCATCTAGTAGTTGATTTGATTTAAAAATATTCCTACAGTCTGAAATTTGTCAAATTTGATCACCAGGGACAACATCTATATAAACATTCAGGGTAATCGAAACAGAGTGAGGATTAAACCTAATATCAAAAAACAAAAAAAATTACATTATGCAATTTCTAAATAGGAGCTATACACAAATATGTGTAGGGACCCTTCCACACAGTGTTTTGACTATTAAAGTCTAAAGAGGTGTACACACTCAACTCCCTCTGGATTTGAACCTGTAACCTCTAGGGGGAAACACATGTTCTCAAGGGTCAGTTCTTAGAGAAGACACCCAACTCAATATAGTTGACACATGTTCTCCACCAAGTCCTGCAGGTTTATCAGCTGCTACTGCAATTGGCAATTAATACCGTTCTCTATTCAGAAAGCCAGGGAAGAGGGGGGAAATCTGCAGGGCATTGGCAAGCTACTGGCTTTCTCACTTTGAACATTTAATACGTGGAATGGTGAGGGGAATTTATTTCTATGGAACATATATATGGTGTTACATGGGATGGTGAGGGGAATTTATTTCTATGGAACATGCATATATTAGTGTTTTAAACCTGAAACTGAATCATTTGCTACACATAGAAAATTGTAGTTACAACTATGGATTGGCCACTAGCAAAATGTAAGCACAGACACACTGCAAAATCTTTCTTAAAGTCTAAAGATCAGTGCTCATTTCCAAAAATTGTGGTGCATGGGCACGTTATGCATGATAATCATTTGAAAATTACTATAGACCAAGGTAAAGGAAATACATTGAGCACTATGAATTCATATAGTTGCTATACATCAAATGTCATGCATACAAATATCTATAACCATAAAGAAGACACAGATGTTTTTCATGGGGATCAAAAACACCAAATAAGCTGACTCCAACTTTTGGTGCATGTACTTCAATAAGCTTCAAGCACAATCTAGAATTTCAATAAGGGATGAATCAACTTAATCAATGTGGGGATGTATCGTCCCAGAGAGACATCGCTCAAAAGAAATTGGTGGAGACCAAAAAAATTATGATACTGCAGTTGCATTATAGTGATGTGGCAACTATTAAACTGGCCTCATACAATGATATTCAATACTTTCTTGCTTTAATGCAAGGCAGACTTCTGTAAGGCCAAAATACTCCTGTTCATTCTGATGGTCAGATTGACATCTCCGAAGGGAAGCAAAATCTTCTTATACTAGACCTGAAATTTCCAAGGTCACTTTCCAAAGCCTTTGACCATCAGAATTTCCATGTTATAACTTTAAGAAAAAGTAAACCCAAGAGACAGTCGCCTTTTATTCATCATCAGAGTCTGCAAATGTAATCTTTGTCGACTTTGGAGCATTGGCAGAAATTTCTTTGAAGTGTGCCCCATACAATTTAGATTCCTACAACAAAAAGGTACATAATTGGCACAAGTTTAGACAATGAAACAATAAGTTAATCAGTTGAACCATTATCTGAGGTTTATTAGCATTACAAACTGCACATCCTGTGTGTTTTTTACATGCAATCAAATTCTCAAAACTCTTGAGATATCCAGGATACACCATCAAAGGTTTTCAAGATATAACATATGTACAGGTTCAACTTCTTGCAAGGACATAATTACAATAACGAGCATGTTTTGCAGTTATTGGGTATCTAAGTGCAAATACATTCCATTTTGGGCTTATGCAATCTGAGAGAAGGGAAGATAGCAAAAGATACCTTCTTCTTTATATGCGTTCCAAATTTTAGGAGATCATCTGGTACCACCTGTCCAGCTTCTCTAAGAACATTTACAAGCTCTCCAGAACGAGCCTGAAGCAACAAATTTTGCTCACAAGATAATATTATCCATCTTAAAAGGAACTTCAAAGCACAAGTAATCATAATCTAATGACCAAGAAAATAGGCCCCTGAACATGGTTTCATAACTGCAATCAAACAGGATGTGTTGGCATCCATGGATTATAATACCTTGTCTGCTAAAGTAAAGAAAGTATGTGCAACACCCTTTTTCCCAGCTCGTCCAGTCCTGCCTATACGATGCACATAGTCCTCTGTTGTAAGAGGGAAACTGTAGTTAATCACAACTTCCACATCTGGAATATCAAGACCTCTTGCAGCAACGTCTGTGGCAATCTACAAGAAAAAGCAAAATTACTTTAGAAATAAAACTGAAGGCAAAAAAAGGTAAAAGTTATCATTACAAAATGTATACAGAGCTTTTTTTCCAATAACAAGTTGATATATGATGAGTAATCAAAGCTCCTGTTCTTTATTTAAGAAAAGCATTGCCGGTCAAAATGTTGTAGCTACATAACTCAGAGGATATCTTATGCTAAACTGAACAGAATGTTCCTATCATAAATATAGAAAGAAATTCTCTTTACCAGTAGGGGACACTTTCCATCCTTGAATAAGGTGACCGATTTTGTACGGTCATGTTGAGATTTGTCACCATGAACCGCAACAACATTCCATCCTCTGGAAAATCAGATCACTAGAATTCATCAGCATAGAAAGACTTGGCATTACAGTCTTGCAAATAAAGAAAACTAATGTTTATTCATTTATATTCATCATATAATATAATAAGAATTTCAAAATCCTATGATAAAATCAAATTGTTTGTACAACTTATGACACAGACAGACAATCTTTGTGATGTAATCAATTCTGTTGGAAAATTTAGTTATTTATAGTGCATGGTATTCCAATAGTTTGAGAAAGAAAAATAAATCCAAAATGACCAAAAGGTATTGGAACATTAATTTGAAAGAGATGATGGATGCAGGAGTTCGTTTCTAGCATCAAATAAAGAAATGGAATCGTAGAATCACATATTACATGCTAAATAATGTAGATTCGAAAGCTATTCATGTTATAAATGTGGCTCAAAATGTTCACTTTTTATCAGAATCCAGTGTTTTGGCATTTGATGCAGCTGGTAAAGAAAAACAATGCTTGATAGCTGGTACGAAATATCAAGCAGCAGATTTTGATGATAAATAATTCCATGTAACTACATATTGCAGTCGAAAAGGAAAACAAGGAAAGCTTCACCAGATGAAAATCTGTAGTGTAAGGATCAAATCTTTTCAGGGTTTGAGGTTAATACTGTTGGAAACACTGAGAGGGGGTTGAATCAGTTTTTCTCTTCAATTAGTTAATTTTATATTCACAGGGCATTAATTATTATTAGCATCAAATAAACATAAAGCAATAATCAACACCATTCAACAATGCACAACAATAAAGACAGTACACCAGAGTTTTTTAGGTCGAAACCCTTCTGAGAGAAAAACCACTGAATGCTTCTTAATATTTGTCTTCAATAATTTACATGAATTAGGAAGCTCCAACTGAACGAGGCTAGAACCCCCTAGTTTACAGGGTCCAACCTAAAGGACGCTCCAATGCCCTAGTTTATGAGCTCCAACTGGAATGATGCTCCAACGCCCTGCGTAGGCTCCAACCTACCCTAGCACCACCCTGTCGCCCTGTGCAGGGTCCATCCTACCCTAGCACCACCCTGCCGCCCTGCATTGTGCTCAAGCTCCACCCTACCACCCTCCTGCCTTGCACCACCCTACCACCCTAATTAGCAAGCTGCCACTTGCCTTGAAGGCCCTATTGGAAAATCTGGAGGCTTTATGATCAAATTAGATTTTTCTTTCTTTGATAATTGCTTGAGAAATTTGTTGGCTTCCTATTTATTTAATTATGTCCTTCTTCAGTTGAATTGAGGCTTCTGTGATCCATAATAGTTGAAAGGATAACTTCGGAGTAAATCACATGTAGACAGACATTTGTCACTTCGGCGTAAATCACATGTAGACAGACATTTGTCTACATGTGATTTACGCCGAAGTTATCCTTTCAACTATGTCCTTCGTCAAACAATTATCAAAAACGTAAACATGAAGATCACAAGAAAACAAAGAACACAAAATATAGGTTCCAAGCCAAGGCAAAACACCTCCAAGGGGAAAACCCATGAAATTCTCTTCTTATAGAATCAGATCAAATGAGATATCCAAGACCCATGACCACAGAAAACTTTACCCTCTAGATGCCAATTCAAACCTTCCTTCTTCCCAGCAAATCCATCAGCAAGAGACCAGCAATAAGATATGTATCAAGACAGAACATCCATAAACTTTAAGCTCAAGAAGAAACTCCTCTCATACTTCGACCCTCCTCTTCATCTCTGTCCTCTCTGCGATATTTTAGACCAAAATCGTCCAAGTGTGTGTCCAAATGGGCTCCATCTTTCCTCTATTTACACTGTCCAGAGGGGTGCAAATAGACATGACCTTTGGGGCAGGGCCAACTTGGCATCTAGAGAGGTTTTTTGACCCAAAAATACATATTTTTAAAAATTCTTTTTCTTTTTCTTTTACAACAGGTCCAAATAGGAATTTGACTCCAAAATCTAGAAGCATGAAGTTAATGCTTGTCTAGGAAAATGATAATAATAATTTTTTTTCCTCTTCTTTTGCTTTTTACATAAAATACATAATGGTAAAAATATGAAGACCGAAACTAGTTACATTTTCCAACACTCCCTATTAATTAGGGAGTTATTCATAATTTGTACACCCAATACACGGATACTCTCAAACTGAAATATTCTCATAAGAAGACTAAGATTGATAAGCCATCTTTAAACATCAACATCATAACCAACATAGCAAGGCCTTGACTAACAAGCTCTATCTTTCCACTAGATCTAACCACGGTGCTGAGAGGCTTTACATAAGACCCTGCACTACCTCTAAGGCACATACCCCATCCGGATGTTCACTAGGTATGTCCTTTTACGATTATTCTTGTCTTGGATTAACACCAATGTTGCGAAAATCACGAATTTATCAGAAAATCACGATTTTTTTAGTTTGGCGATATTATCGCATAATTTTTACGCTAAATTTTTTTACAAAAAATGGCAAAAAAATCACGATAACTTGAAAAAATCGCGATTTTTTGGGAAAAGATCTTTGGGAAAGAACCAAAAAAAAAAAATTGACAATGTTTTTGATGAGGAGGAGGAGGTGACACAACCTACCTAAAGACTCCATAAACCCTTTCTAATGACTTTTTCATAATCATGACTCAACATAAAATGCACATAAAACAAATTGTACATACCTCTTACCATACCTTCTTTTCTTTGCAAGGATATGATCCTTCTTCATGTGTCAACACTTTCTTCAACATGTTTAACTTCAACACAAATACCTCAACTTTTCCTACGTTGAGCTGCTAGCTTTGTCTAGGTTCTCCATTTACAAATTCTTAATGCAAACCCTTATTCAAGCTTTACCTAGTCCACTCTAGTAGAGATCCTTTTGTGGAGTACCCTAGATGCTTACGAACTTCAGATTTCTAATATCTTCTTCGACCAAAGACGCCTACAGACTTTGATCCATATAAATTCCTTCAAGCTTGCATAACTTTGTTAGTTTTTGGTAGCATCGGATGTGCTCTAGCCATGAAAATTAGTGGAGAGGCTAAGGCACATGAGTTCTAAAGAACCCAAAAACCGTTTGGTGAAATTCCACCCGGATTGTATTTTATTAAAATAATTAATATTTTTAATGGCGTTCCTAAGTTTAAACTCAGCAAATTAAAATATTAATGGGTATTAATCAAAATAAGGGTGAGAATGATCTAGAAGGCGGATCAACTCATGTTTTAATCTTAACCGTTGATTAGAGACTTAATCTCGGTCGTTGAAGTCTCAATAGGAAAAGTATAAGAAAGAGGCTTGGGGTTCATTTAGAAATACATAAAGAGATTGAGGAAATCAATTTTATGAGTGAGAAGTTCTCAAGAGGAAAATCGATTGGGGAGATCTTGCAGCCAAGGGGCAGGGATAGTTCTAGAATACAGACAGAGAGGCGGAGAGAAGCTTGTGGAGGCAGCGCAGTAGCCAGGAGGATTGACGTTGGGCCAATCTGAGCCCACGCAGCCTTGACGCAGAGCCAGAAGGGCCAGCGCAGAGGAGAAAGTTGCCTTCCACGCAAAAGGTCGGAACTGTTGGAATAGCTGGGAAATCTTATGCAGGGCTGACGCAGAGCCTAAAAGGTTGACGCAGGGCCTACATAGGGCCAACACAGAAGTAGTCGAGGTTAGCCAGTCTTGCTATCGAATAAGCCGAAATCTGTCGGGTGAAGTGAGGTAAAACTCACTCAGATTTTCTGCCATTGTATTTTCTCTGTCACTAGTTTGTCATGAGGGCAACCAGCATTTGTATTCAGAATTACTGCTTAATAATAATAAACCCTCAGAGCTGCTGCACCGGTTTTCCCGCATTGGATTTTTCCAGGGACTATTTTGTCCAACAATAATTATGTCCTATGTATCTTGTTCTTTGCTCAGTTTCCTTGTTTCATGCAAATCAAATTTAAGTAGTGTAGGTTGCAGAAGTAATTTACGTCAATATTAGAAGAATAACTTGATAAATGTAATTAAAATCAAGTAGGTGAAGTAGATTCACATTTGCTGCATTAGGGCTTCCTTGAGGATTAGGAATTTGCACATGGTATCAGAGCATTGATTTTGAAATAGGAAGATCAAATCCAATGCTGAGAAAAGAGGCTGAAAGCTACACTTGGCAGCAATTTGAATCCCCCTGAAGGGATTGCGCAATCCTTGCCGGGAAGCAGAGATTCCAAGGAAATCTCTCTCTAAGAGAGTCGACAGAGAGGTACGATTTCCAATTGTGAGTTTGTAGAGGTAGAGGGAGTGACGCAGAGCCTCAGCGCAGAGCTTGAAGGATGTTGTTTCGGTCAGGGCAGAAATTCGTCGGAAAAGAAGCGAAGACACATAGTAGGGGAATTTTCTCCTCAGAGAACATTTCGCCAGAAAGTTCGAATTTCTCACTTGCTGAGCAGTGACTAGAGGAGTCAGTTTGAAAGTTGAGTGAGATGGCATCACATGGGCCCAAAGATCAGGATAGGTTGGAAGGGGCTTCCAACTATGTCATATGGAAGACTAGAATCTTAGTTGTTCTGCAAGAATATGATCTCGAAGCCTACGTCAAAAGTGTTGTAGTTGTTCCTCCTTACAATGATCAAAAGAAGAAGCACGAGGCCGAGCAAGGAAAGGCAAAAAGGCTCATTCTCGATGGAGTTCGAGATCATGTGGTCTCACACTTGCAGGGCAAGGATACAGCCCGAGAGATGTGGGAAGCTTTGTCTTCTTTGCATGAAGGCTCTTCGGAACAGCGAAAGATGTACCTAGAGCAAAAGTTGCAATGGGCATTGCTGCAGAAGGGAAAAGGGGTTAAATCCTATCTTCAACGTCTTTAGGACACCATAGACCAGCTTGGTGTAGTGGGGTCCACTCTTCAGTCAATCGCGATGGTGATGATAGCCCTGAATGGAGTCTTGAATGAATGGCAAGTCTTTGACCAAAGCATGTTGGGTAGGGAAAGACTACCTTCATGGGAGGAGATGTGGGCAGCCCTTCAACAAGAGGAATTAAGGAGGGACCTAGTAAAGGTCAACCTGAATGGCAACAGTGGCAGTAGCATGAAGACCAACGAGGAGGAGGAGAACACAGCTCTAGCATCAAAGAGAAAATAGAAGCAAAATCGGAAGGACATTTCGAAGGTGAAATGTTTCAATTGTGGCGAGATGAGCCACTATGCATCCCAGTGTCCTTGGAAGAAAAACGATAAGGATGAGAAACATGATCTTAAGGTTGCTCCAGCAAAGATTGACAGAGATGAGTTTGCCATGAGTGCCCATGCATCTCTAGAAGGGAGATCGGGTGATATTGAGTTGTAGTCGGGAGGAATACATGTGGGCAAGATCCTTGAGGAGTCCACCTCTAGGATCAATTCCTTTCTATGGGAGCCCAAAGATTCAGCAATAGCGAGATGGACTTAGTGTAAGGTGATGTAGTGGATTGTTTGGAGGTCAGATGCAGTAGCCAGAGACCAGACGCTGATCAACACAGAGTAAGGTTCGCAGCAGTGTTGATGGCACAGTGCAGAAGTCCACAACAACACAAAAGATTCAGAGGGTTAGAGACTAGAGTAGTCAGATTCCAACATTCATGGTATTATGTTGAACACAGTTAAGTTCAGTTAATTTTGGATGTTTTTTAGTTGCTTCTCTCAGCAACTGAGTTGCGATACGAATGCAATGTTAGCAGTGGCAGTCCTAGCAGCATAGCAAATGCAACATTTGAGACAGAGTTGTAGTACAAATGCAGCAGTGGCAGTGGCAGTGTCATGGGCAGCTGTGTAGTCGCAACAATAGCACAGTGTTGGTGGCAACAACAGTGCGGAAAGGATTGCTTCAAAGGCAGAGCAGCATGCAGTTGGACATTGTTGCTAGAGCAGTTTCCTTGCTAAGAGGGAGTGTTAGTTTTTGGTAGCATCGGATGTGCTCTAGCCATGAAAATTGGCGGAGAGGCTAAGGCACATGAGTTCTAAAGAACCCAAAAACCGTTTGGTGAAATTCCACCTGGATTATATTTTATTAAAATAATTAATATTTTTAATGGGGTTCCTAATGTTGAAAATGTGCAACAAGAAATGCTTGTTGAGATTGCAACAAGATGATGGAGCTTAGTGGAAAGGAGTCGCCTTCACTAAG
>APFE031705718.1:76537-123159 GCA_000404065.3 Pinus taeda
AGGCATGTAGATTAGGTAAATTTCTCTTACTTGACAATTGCTTGTGAATATTTGTTGGCTTCTTATTTCATTTATTATGTTCTCTTCATCGAACAATTACCAAAGACATAAAACATGAAGATCACAAGAGACAAAGAACACAAAGATAGAGGCTCCAAGATAGGCAAAACCCCACAAGGGGGAAGACCCAAACAACCTTTCTTCTATAAAATGAGATCAAAGTGAAATAACCAAGACCCGAGACCAACAGCAAGACTACCACAAAGATCCCAAGTCAACCCTCCTTCATGCCTTCTCAATAAGTCAAAGTCAACAAAAGTCAATGTTGGTCAAACTTCTGAAATTTGGTCAACTCCTGAAATTTCAGCTCCTGCTTTTTTGGCCCCTGAAATTCCGGGCCTGCAATACCTCAGAAAATTTATTCATCTTCTCTCTCCTTTTACCTCCTCCTTTCTCCTTTGATTTCGCTAGTTTTCCTTCTTATCTTGGCACAAAAATCGATGTACATGATGAGTGAATGAATGGTCTCCAAAATGGTCAAGTTTCTCTCCATATATACACATCCAAGAGGTCGAATAGGTGGCTTTTGGAGCCTAGGCCGACTTGTTCCCAAGGAGGGTTGACTCCGTCTTGTGGTGACATTTTAGACTCTTTTGACTCAAAATAAAATATTTTTCCTTTTCTTACAACAAGTCCAAATGGGACTTTTGCTCAAATACATTTGCTTGACTCGGGACAAATTTTCTTTTGACTAAAATAACCCTTTTCTTCTTTTTTCTTTTACGTGAAATACAAATTGATACGTACAACAATAATTATGAAGACCAAACCTAGTTACTTTTCCAACACCCCCTCTTAACTAGGGAGGCATTCATAATTACCAACAGGATACAAGGATACTCTCAAATTGAAATATTCTCATAACAATTGTTCGGATTGATGAGCATCATCAAGCATCATCATCATAACCAATATTGTTTCACTGACAAGCTCTAACTCTCCACTAGAGTAGAGCACAATGTTGGGAGGTGCACATTTGGACACCACCACTGCCTCTCAAGGCACATACCCCATCCGGACGTTCAACAAGTATGTCCTTATAAGATTATTCTTATCTTGGATATCTCCCCCATCCTCAAAGAATATCGATCCTCCTCAGGATTACTCTTATCTTGGATTCCCAATCCTCAAAGAGTATCGGTCCTCGAGACTACTCCTATCTTGGATTCCCAATCCTCAAAGAGTATCGGTCCTCGGGACTACTCCTATCTTAGATTCCCAATCCTCAAATAGTATCGGTCCTCGGGGCTACTCCTGTCTTGGATTCCCAATCCTCAATAACTATCGGTCTTAGATGCTTATCCAATCCTCCATTCTCCCTACCAGTGCCTTCACTAGACTTATAATTGTTAGTCCTGGCATTGTGCATGACACATGAAGAATATGGTGTCCATCATCACTCCCTCTCAACCAGGGAGAACTAATCACAACACTCATCAAAGGATCGGCTACATGTTCTTCTACGGAGATCTGGGGAGATTTGTTGTAGCCATTGGGCTCCTTTCTTGCATCATATCATAAAAAGCTTATTCTTGGACTCTTCATGTAATTTTATCATCAAATTATTCATTTAACATCTCAAGGAGCCAAACTTCCTCACAGCTGCTTGCACATGCCTTTATTTTTACATAATAGAATTTTGCCCTCATGCTCTTCCAAGCCATCATCAGTGTTGTCCACTCAATCAGGGTGCTCCCAATTTGAATCAAACAACTATTAGTACAATATCATCAAACAAGTTATCTCAACTGCTATCTTTCCAGCCTTTTCACATACTTCTGCAATATGTCCTTTTAGGGAGCCAAACCTTATCCCATCATTATTAGAGTTGCCAAATCACAATAGCCTCTAGTCAAGGTGTATGATTCTTCATATCAAATTCTTGTTGGTTGCTCCCTCTAATATCAATATTCCTTTACATGGGCTATCTTCATATTGCAATAGATTTTTGCTTTATGCTTTTCATCTTCCAATCATCAATCAATGTGTTCCCGGAATGAACCATTCAACGACATCAAAACTCTTCACCTTCTTACTTAAGGACATTGCCCTAAATCAAGCATCATCTCTTTTGGTCACAAGCTTCTCTAGGCCTTCTGCCAAGCTTCAATTAATATTGTGTCCATCAAGATCTTTACAGCTCCCTCTATCCATCTAAGGTAAGTGAAATTCTTGCCATCTTGTTGTCTTTTGCTCCTTCCTTCATGTTCTTCATGTTATGCCACATTCTTTCAAATATTTTATCTACTAGTCAAACTAGGTAGAACTTTCCTTGACCTGCAACCTTTATTAGAAGACCATCAAAGAACAAAAGAACAAGGCACAAAGATAATAAACAAGGAGATATAAATTACTTATCTTTTGAGAAGGATTAGCTCCCTCTCAATCTAGGATATGTTCACCAACCTTGTTCTCACATTAAACGTCAAGGGTTAGATCTACCTCTTGTTACCGCTCACACTAGCAGGGTTCCTAGTGTTGGAAATACTGAGAGGGGGGGTGAATCAGTATTTCTTTTCAATTATTATGTATAACAGTTAAAAAACATTTATATTTGGAACACAAAAGTCGATAACAGGAATTAAGATGCTTTTTATTAATGTATATTGCAATAACTCAAGTACAATCTATATTTTATATATATAATTATATATATATATTCAAATCAGTTGCCAAGCACCAACTTGGACTCTTTGTGAGGCTTCAACCCCCAGAGCACCAACTCTGTCTTGTCAAGGCACCAACCTTGAATTTAGGAGCACCAACTCCCAAGGACACCAATCCTTTCAGTTCTGAGGCACCAACTTCAAGGGCTCCAACCCTCTACTGTAAACCGTTCGGATCTGTTTGGTTGTAATTCTCTGCTCTCAACCCTGCTGGGCCTATGACTTACTTTTGTCCTCCTATTCCTTCCACTTCTGCCAAAACTCCGGCTTCCTTTATTTTCTTATAGTTGGCTAGTAACCCAAAACTTTCCTTGTTCTCCATTTTTTATATTCCTGATACCCCTGACATTTGTCTTCATTTCTCCGCTTGCTCTTCGGCTTCCTCAACACTCGCTTGCTCTTTCAGCTTCCTCTGCGCTCACTCTTTGGCTTCCTCTGTCTCTTCAAATCCATCAATACACATAGGACACGTTAATGTGGAAGAGAGGCCGAATTACAATAATGTTGCATATTGAAAAATATCAAAGAGGCCCTTTTTTAATATTCATACAATACACATAAATTGTTCACAGAAACCATATAAGAGAAACTATAGCCATATAAAAGGTCCCACATGCCATGTCATCCTTTTATCGCAATCGCCGCTTTAATGTGACAAGGCCTTAAGCCTTTTAAACCGGGGACCATACAATATATCGAAATACAAGGATGCACAGGAAATACACAGAAAATACACCCTCCGAACACATAAGGCCAGACTTCAAATGCATTACGCCCGCATTTATAACTTCATCGGGTCTGCTCCTTCACAGCTTTATCGCAATCCGCAGATTTGCACATAACATAGCCAATTCCTTGATACCCGGACGCGATATTATTTTAAACTGTTTTAATAACTCAGTCGAGTCCATATATATATATCGCAATCAGCGCTTTCAATGTGGCAACCTGTTAAGACTTATCATATGATAATTCCGATGAGGCGGACGTGATATGATATTAAACGGTTGTTAATACATCTATCGGGTCCATGTATTATCACAATCGGCACTTTCAATGTGGCAAGGCTTTACAAGAGGCTTGCGATATGTGACGGATGCGATAATATATTAAGCCATATTGCAATGGTCCAGTCAGGTCCGTATATATATCGCTATCGCATATTTTAATGTGGCAAGGCTTAAAGCCGAAATACAAGGATACATATGAAATACACTGAAAACCCCGCTCCGAAACACTTAGGCGGACTTCAACAATTTATACACTCGGACATATATATCATCAGGTCCGCACATGCACATTTTTCGATGTTTGCCTTTTTCGGATCAATCCTCCACCGTAGATCTTACCATCCCATCCGATAGTTGATATTACACCCGACCAACAAAGCTGCTCGGTGATCTTGCACCGTAGATCAAAATGCATTTGATCCAACGCTCGACAAAGATATTGGGGGAGCTACATGCACGAGGATTCCCCGCCCAATAAGGCGGTTTCCTCTCTCCTTCTCTTGCCACACATCAGTCAATGAATGGTATTGGGTGATTAGCTCTAAATACCACTTACAGCCTTGAGTCCGCCCGAAAACCATTGTCACTATTTCAAAACTGCTTTTTGGAATATAACCACATGCATTCACTCTTCATCCATATTCTTGATTTTTGCCTATATTATATACTCCTCCGCTCTTTTGGCTCTTTTATTGACTTCTTTGGATCTCGATATGGCTCCTCCTCAATCTCTCGCTCTTACACTTACTTGGCTTTCCTGTGGCTTTCGATACCGCCGTTTATGTTTCTCCACTACGTGTTCCTCTTTGTTTCTTTCGTTGAACTTCTTCTTCTGGCTTTTCTTTGACTGCTCCTGCTCTGAGCTTCCAATGAGCTCTTCCGATGGTTTCCAATGTCTTTCCAATGGCTTCCCATCACTGTTTGCTCATCCAGAATATTGCCATATTGACATCAATGACAATCTAGGTCAACAATCTCCCCCTTTGTTATTGATGGCAATATTCTTCCTATCTCCCTTTGACATCAATGGCAAAGGAGTGCTCAAGGGCTCCCCCTATCGAACTGCTCCCACTGTCCTGCAACATCTTTATGAATCAACTTACATGATGCTCAAGAGATAAATCCAATCTTTTGACGAAGATGTTCAAATGCTTCTCAAGGAAGAGGTTTTACGAAAATATCAGCTATCTGCTCCTTAGTATTTATATATTCTAAGATGATGTTTCATTCAGCTACTTGTTCACAAAGGAAATGATACTTGATTGGTATATGTTTGGTCTTTGAGTGCATTACTGGATTTTTGTTGAGGCTAATCACACTTGTGTTATCACAATAGATGGTAGTTGGTTGATTTGTACCTATGTTGATATCTTTTAGAGCTTCCTTCATCCATAGTATTTGAGTACAACAATCTACAGTAGCTATATACTCGGCTTCAGCTGTAGATAATGATATGGATGTCTGTTTTTTGCTGAGCCAAGATACTAAATAGTCTCCTAGGAAGAATGCATTTCCACTAGTACTTTTCCGATCATCAACACTTCCGCCCCAATCAGCATCGGTGTATGCAGTCAAGGTAAGAGTTGAGCTCTTAGGGTACCAAAGACCGAAATCAGGAGTTCCTTTCAGGTATCTGAGAATTCTTTTCACAGCCAACAAATGGGATTGTTTAGGAGCTGATTGAAATCTTCCCACCATTCCTACTACTTGCATGATGTCGGGTCTCGTAGCAGTTAAGTACAAAAGGGCTCCAATTATTGACCTATAATAAGTTGCATCTACCAGAAGGGAGTCATCATTTTTGGTCAATTTGCAACTTGTGGTCATAAGTGTGCTCATGGGTGCACAGTCTTCCATTCCATATCTTTTAAGCATGTCTTTAAGATATTTGGCTTGAGATATAAACATGCTTGTTGTGGTTTGAGATACTTGTAGTCCAAGGAAGTGAGATAGCTCTCCTATCGTTGACATCTCAAACTCTTTTGACATATTTTGAGAAAAGTCATGGCTCATCTCATCATTATTACTAGCAAAAATCAGATCATCAACATAAACAAGTGTGACTAGTAACTTATCATCATCTGTCTTTATGTAGAGATTACTTCCTGCCACCCCCTTCTTGAAGCCCTGTTGTTGTAGATAGTGATCCAATCTTGCGTACCAAGCTCTAGGAGCTTGTTTCAACCCATATAATGCCTTTTTCAACTTACAAACAAAGTCTTTTCCTTCTGTTAGATTAAACCCTTCTCGTTGCTTCATGTAGACTTCTTCCTTGAGTTCCCCATTCAAAAATGTTGATTTTACATCCATTTGATAGATTTTGAATCCATTTGAGAAAGCAAATGCCAAGAACATCCTAATAGCTTCCACACAAGCTACCGGTGCAAATGTTTCTTCAAAATCAATTCCTTCAATTTGTGAATAGCATTTACAAACAAGCTTTGCCTTGTCTCTGATGATTTGTCCATCTTCATTCATTTTGTTTTTGAATACCCACTTGGTTCCTATTATGTTTTTGTCCTTTGGACAAGGTACCAGCTCCCATGTCTCATTCTTCTCAATTTGAGACATTTCTTCTTCCATGGCTTTTACCCAATGAGGATCCTTGCTTGAGTAAATGTTTCTAGTTCTATCATGGATAGAAGAGCAACATCACTTTTCCTTGGTGTACTTATCATTCTTCTTCGTGTCTGCATCCCTTCATCTACATTGCCAATAATCTGCTCTTCTGGGTGATATTTTTGGAGAAACTTCATCTTTGAAGGGGTTTGAGATGGTTCTTTTTCCTTGGGCTTTTCTTGATCTATTTCTTCTTTTTCAGGTTCTTCAATGAGAGGATCAACTTCATGTTCTTCAATTTCTTTTTCTGGAAGATCTTCATCAATGCTTTCCACTATTTTCCGTAGTCGATTATTGTAGCACCTGTAGGCTTTGCTCCGTGTAGAATATCCAAGGAAGATCCCTTCGTCAACCCAAGAATCAAACTTTCCTGGTGAGCCATCATTGATTTTTATGAAGCACTTGCTTCCAAAAATCTTGAAATATTTTACTGAAGCAAGTCTTCCTTTCCATAATTCATAAGGAGCCTTTTCATTATTTGGTCTTAATTGAGTCTGATTCAGGGTATAAACAGTTGTCCCGACTGCTTCTCTCCAGAATTTTGGTTGTAAGTCAGCTGCTAATAACATTGTTCTAGCCATTTCTTGAACTGTTCAGTTTCTTCTTTCAACTACCCCATTTTCCTTGGTTGTTCTGGCAGCAGAGAGTTCTCTTTTAACTCCCTGTATTTTACAAAATTCATTAAATTCTTTTGATGTGAATTCTCCCCCTCTATCTATTCTGAGGCACTTAATCTTTGAATCCTTTTCATTTTGTACAAGAGCTTTAAGATTCTTAAAACACTCAAATGCTTCGGATTTATATTTTATAAAATATATCCACATCATTCTAGTATAGTCATCAAGAAATAAAGCAAAGTACCCTTCTCCTTGGAGTGTTGGAGTTCTAGTTGGTCCACATAAATCAGCATGGATGATCTCCAAACGCTTTGATGTAGAAAACTCCTTGGTCTTGTGGTTGGTTCTGGTTTGCTTTCCATGTCGACATGGACCACATATTCCTTGATTCGGTTTGAATAACTTTGGAATGTTTCGTCCTACTTTAATCTTGTTGATATTGATCAAGTTATCGAAGCTTTGCTTGTGCCACAACCAACTTTCATTTCTTTGACTTAAGTAGCATTTGTCTTCTTGAATCTTGTTCAGAATGTAGATGTTGTCTAGTGTTCTAACCCCTTTCGCCACAAGTTCCCCTGAGGAAGAGTTCCTTATTTCACAATCTTTGGTGCTAAAGACAACATTATGTCCTTGATCATAGATTTGGCTAACACTCAAGAGGTTGTGTTTGAGCTCGTTTACTAGAAAATCATTTTGAGCTTTTCCTTTTCCATTAATAAGAGTAACAGTTCCTTTTCCAGCAATTTTGGCAGATCCACTTCCAAAGGATACATTTCCTTCCCTTTTGTTCAATGAGATAAACTTCCTTTTGTCCCCTGTCATGTGTTTGGAGCACCCACTATCCACAAACCAATGATTTTCATTATTTTGAGCACATAGAGCTAGGCCACATTTATTCGTGTTGGGATTCTCACTTCTTGTTTTTCCTCTTTTGAGTGGGCAATTTTGTTCATTGTGTCCATTATTATTACATAATGAGCAAATCAAATCAAATTTGGCCAAGGGATCAAAACGCACATCGACAGTAGGTCTTGATTTGTCCTTGCCCTTTGGGGCCATATGGTTTGTTTATTTGATCCTTCAATTTTGGTGTTTCATTCTTACGAGCCATGCAATGTCTAGCTTGATGACAAAATTTTTACAACGGAAACAATGCCCAAAAAAGATAGTTTTGTACTTGTTGTAATAGCCATGATTTGAATTAACATTCTTCCTTGGAGTTATTCCCGCTTCATTCTTTGAATTTGAGATGGGCCTTTGATGAAATACTATTTTGTATCTATTGTAACATCCATGATTCGAATCAACATTCTTCCTTGGAGTTACTCTCTCTTCATTCTTTGGATCTGGGATGAGCCTTTGATGAAATAATCTTTCTTCTTTTGGGTTGCTGGAAAGTACGTCGGCATAGCTTTTCGCATTATTCTTAGTACTTGATGATTCTCCTCTAAAACCTATTCCAGATTTGTCATGTTGAGGTTATTGATTATTTAGGATAGTGTCAAGTATTTGAGAGCTTTTCCAGCCTTTTTAACTTGCTCCAATTCCTTCCTCAAAGATACTATTTTGGCTTCATGTTCTTCGCAAGCTTCATCTTCTTCTTTTAGCTTATTTTTCAAGGGATCTTCCCTTCTTT
The DNA here is from genome assembly GCA_000404065.3 of Pinus taeda. Classification (NCBI taxonomy): domain Eukaryota; kingdom Viridiplantae; phylum Streptophyta; class Pinopsida; order Pinales; family Pinaceae; genus Pinus; species Pinus taeda. The sequence goes on from APFE031705718.1 coordinate 85,146, forward strand.
TTATTTCCTCATTTTCTACCTTAAGAGAAATAATTTTATTCCATAGTTTCTCATTTTCTTCAATGCCGCTTATTAACAATTCATCTACATTTCCATCTAGCCCTGAGTCATCATCATTTGTGAATGCCATAAATAATACTTCTTGGCTTCCAACATGGTCATTTTCTTCATCTGATTCTTCACTACCTCCTTTGCAATAAGGGAACTGGTTAGTTGATTTCTTTCTGATGACTACAAAAATTCATCTTCATCAGACTCATCTTGCTTAGAGAGGAAATTCTTCTTATTGAATCCTTTCTTTTTGTATACCATCCTTTTAGAATTTTCTTCATCATCACTATCATGCTTATGAGGACATTTTGCAGCATAATGACCTATTTTTCCACATTTGAAACAAATAAGAAGGTATTTACCTTTTAGCTTAGATCCTTTCTTCAGCGTTCATACAAATTGTGCCAATTCGGATTCAACATTGGAGTCATCACTACTGACATTCTTTTCTTTCCCCTTTTTTGATTGTGAGGCCTTGAATGCTGCATCTTTGGAACTTGGGCAACCTTTTCTCATCTCATAGGCAATGAGGATTCCATGGAGTTCATCCATCTTGAGAGTATCTAGATCCTTCACTTCTTCTATGGCACTTACTTTGGAGTCAAATCTGTCTGGGAGAGATCTTAAGACCTTTTGAACAATGGTGCTTTCTTCAATGTTTTCGTCCAATCCTTTAAGAGAGCTGACCACTTCAACTACTCGGAGAAAGTATGATGCAATATCATCTTCATCATCCATTTTCGGACTTTCAAATTGCCTTCTATGTGTTTGACGCTTTGCCTTCCTGACTTTGGAGTCCCCATCGTACAAGCTAATTAGCTTATCCCATACTGCTCTGGCAGAGTTACAATTCATGACTTTTGTAAATTTAGAATCAGTGATTCCATTAGTGATGGAGTTTAAGGCTTTTGCATTTGCAACGTAGACTTTCCTCTCGTCTTGATCTGTTGGAAGAGTGGAAGGAGCTATGTACTCATTTAAGACCGAATGCCAAACCTCAGGTCCAAGGGACATTAAGTAATAGGACATTCTCTTTTTCTAGAAACCAAAATTTGTGCCATCGAATAGAGGAGGTCTTCCTGACACTTCTTGATTTCTCCTCATGACTAAGAATCCTTCTTCAAGTTGTTAGGTTGATATGAAGAAGTCGGCTTTGATACCAATTGTTGGAAATACTGAGAGGGGGGGTGAATCAGTGTTTCTTTTCAATTATTATGTATATCAGTTAAAAACATTTATATTTGGAACACAGAAGTAGATAACAGGAATAGATGCTTTTATTAATGTGATATTTGCAATAACTCAAATACAATATATATATATATATATGGTTTCAATCAATTGCCAAGCACCAACTTGGACTCTTTGTGAGGCTCCAACCTCCAGAGCACCAACTCTGTCTTGTCAAGGCAACAACCTTGAATTTAGGAGCACCAAATCCCAAGGACACCAATCCTTTCAGTTCTGAGGCACCAACCTCAAGGGCTCCAACCCTCTGTTGTAAACCGTCTGGATCTGTTTGGTTGTAATTCTCTGCTCCCAACCCTGTTGAGCCTATGACCTACTTCTATCCTCTTATTCCTTCCACTTCTACCAAAACTTCAGCTTTCTTTATTTTCTTATAGTTCGCTAGTAACCCAAAACTTTCCTTGTTCTCCGTTTTTCATATTCTTGACACCCCTGACCTTTGTCTTCCTTTCTCCGCTAGCTCTTCGACTTCTTCAACACTCGCTAGATCTTTCAGCTTCCTCTACGCTCACTCTTCGACTTCCTCTATCTCTTCAAATCCATCAATACACACAGGACACGTTAATGTGGAAGAGAGGCCGAATTACAATAGTGTTGCATATTAAAAAATATCAGAGAGGCCCTTTTTTAATATTCATACAATACACATAAATTGTTCACGGAAACCATATAAGAGAGACTATAGCCATATAAAAGGTCCCACATGCCATGTCATCATTTTATCGCAATCACTGCTTTAATGTGACAAGGCCTTAAGCCTTTTAAACCCGAGACCATACAATATATCAGAATACAAGGATGCACAGGAAATACACGGAAAATACACCCTCTAAACACATAAGGCCAGACTTCAAATGCATCAAGCCCGCATCTATAACTTCATCGGGTCCGCTCCTTCACAACTTTATCGCAATCAGCGGATTTGCGCATAACATAGCTAATTCCACGATACCCGAATGCGATATTATTTTAAACTGTTTTAATAACTTTGTCGGGTCCATATATATAATATTATATATATAAATATAAATATATAATATATATATATCGCAATCGGCGCTTTCAATGTGGCATCCCGTTAAGACTTATGATATTATAATTCCAATGAGGCGGATGCGATATGATATTAAACGGTTGTTAATACATCTGTCGAGTCCATGCATTATCGCAATCAGCACTTTCAAGGTGGCAAGGCTTTACAAGAGGCTTGTGATATGCGACGAATGCGATAATATATTAAGCCATATTGCAATGGTCCAATCAGATCTGTATATATATCGCTATCGCATATTTTAATGTGGCAAGGCTTAAAGCCGAAATACAAGGATACATATGAAATACACTGAAAACCCCGCTCCGAAACACTTAGCCGGACTTTAACTATTTATACACCCAGACATATATATCATTAGGTCCGCACATGCACATTTTCCGATGTTTGCCTTTTTTGAATCAATCCTCCACTGTAGATCTTACCATCCCATCCGACGATTGATATTACACCCGACCAACAAAGCTGCTCAGTGATCTTGCACTGTAGATCAAAATGCATTTGATCCAACACTCAACAATGATATCGGGTGAGTTACATGCACAAGGATTACCCGCCCGATAAGGTGGTTTCCCCTCTCCTTCTCATGTCACACGTCAGTCAATGAATGGTATCGGGTGATCAGCCCTAAATACCACTTACAGCCGTGAGTCCGCCCAAAAACCATTGTCACTATTTCAAAACTGCTTTTCGGAATATAACCACGTGCATTCACTCTTCATCCGTATTCTTGATTTCTGCCTATATTATATACTCCTCCACTCTTTTGGCTCCTCTGTTGACTTCTTTGGATCCCGATATGGCTCCTCCTCATTCTCCTGCTCTTACACTTACTTGGCTTTCCTATGGCTTTCGATACCGCTATTTATGCTTCTCCGCTACGTGTTCCTCTTTGTTTCTTCCGTTGAACTTCTTCCTCTAGCTTTTCTTTGACTGCTCCTGTTCTGAGCTTCCAATGAGCTCTTCCGACGGTTTCCAATGTCTTTCCAATGGCTTCCCATCATTGTTTGGTCATCCAAAATATTGCCATATTGACATCAATGACAATCTAGGTCAACACCTAGGAGGAGTTCCTAAAGGGAAACTACTAGGTCGAGAGCAACAATGGAGTGGTAGCCCACTGTCACCTAAACTAAGGCTCCCTGCTCTTTACGGACACTCATCCATGGGAGGAGTCCCAGTATATGAGGAATCACGAGAATATATGGTTAATGATAAGATAAAGAAGTGATTCCTAGGCCTATTCACAAGAGAGACACAAGTAAATTGGTTGCTTGCTTTAGAAGCAAGATGATGGGCTCTCTAAGAAAGGCTAAGAGGGCTTATGAGGATAGGGTATGAGAGAATGCCTTGTCAAGGTAGCCCCTAGTCTCAAAAGGCCTTATGGATGCTTGACTTCTAATTGATCATTGCGGAATTGGAGTCAACAAATAGCAGGACCACAAAGGGCCAAGTGGACCCAAAATTAGGTCAAGCATATGGAGTTGATCAACCAAGGATGTACTTGAATTAATTGGGGAGAGGAAGGGGATCAAAGGAAGAACCTTGTTTTGATAATTTAGTGCTATGATCCCAGTGAGGTTACTAGCCAATGGGAAACCAAGGGCAAGAATTGATCTTCGAGCTAGGGCTTGAAATTTCTCAAGATCCCACCATCGGAATATTGTGAAACTTGGAGGGCTTCTTGAGGACACACCAGCACAATTGTGGGCAAGAGATCGAATTATTTAGCTAAATTGTGAGAAGAGTGATGCCCTAGGTGACCTATGGAGGCTAGTGTGAAAATTCCAAACTGGAATCCTATTGCAGCAACTGGAAATTATTCTGCTAATTGTTAATTTTAATTAACAATTTATTTGTTGTTTGCTACGACAAGTACTAAATAAATCACACTGCAACCTACATAAATAAAACTGCGAAAAATAAAACGTTGGAAGAAATGCTAGCACACACATAAAAATAACACAACTGTGTTTGGACCAAAGTCCCCGAAAAAAACACAACTTGGGAAAACCAATGCAGTAGATGAGGGTTTTATTATTATGCAACAATGAAGAATCTAAGTACAATCTAGATGCCTAAAATGGAAATCCACAGCAAGAAAATCTGCGCAAAATATTTAAGGGAATTTCCCTTCTCCCACAAGCAATTCCAGGCACGACTTACCTTCAGTAGACTGGTCGTCCAAACCCCAGCATGAGCCCTTATCCGCTACCTCCTGCACGTGCGGCTCAAAACAAACTTTGATGAAGTCTTTCGGCCTCCAGTTGCTGAGGAAATCGTCTCTCCAGCGTTCTGGGACTTCTGCCCGGCCTCTAGAACTGAGACAATTTTTCTTAACAGCAAATCGACCTGTCTTGCTGAAGCAACTACACAGAGCCTCTATGTTGCCTCTCTAGGATAACTCAACCCTCTTGCTGCTGCCTCTCTCGATCTAGAAATCTTTCCTCCGGACTCACTATCCCTGCCCCTCTCACACTACTTCGATCTCTAGCTCTCTCTCTAGCGATTGACTATTGCTACTCTGGAAATCGATCTGCCAAGAAATCGAACTACTCAAGTGGTGTCTTCTCCATCACGACTACTCAAGTGGTGTCTTCTCCATCACGACATTGACCTCCTCTTATAATCTTTTGTTGGAGCACCAACGGCCAAGATTAAAACTTAATCAATGGCTAGGATCATCTCTACATCGATCTGTGTGAGTTTCTAGATGATTCACACATAGACTTAATTAATATTGATTAATTAGCCATAGTCCCTAAGTTTAGACTTAGGAAATATTTAAAAGTTGGTTAGTAATCTAATTAAGTAATTTCTATGCGTAATTTCCATAAACGATTTCTAGGTTTTAGAGATCTCATGTATTTTAGTGCCTCTGCAAAATTTCAAGGCTAGAACACATCTAATGCTACAAAAACTAACAATCCCTCTTAGCAAGGAATGTGTTCTATTGCTACTCACACCCTGTAACAGCGCCTTGTCTCTACATCATCTCCTATCACATTGTTGATGTCTGGCCATACTACCACCAACCACTGCGTAGCTCTTATATACGCTGCATCTGTGTTGTTGTTGTCCCTATTGAACTGCTGCCAACATTGCATCTGCCTTGCAACTCCCTCTCATCTATTGTTGCTGCAACTAAAAAGCATCCAGAATACTAAACCAACTATGATCAATATAATGCATTTGACACCCGAGTCTCTGATTGTTGCTAGTATCTACATTGTCCACTGCAGACTCTGCGTTGCTACTAACTCTGCAGTGTGCCAACTGCACTGCTGCCAACTATGCATTGCGCTCATTAGCATCTGACTGCTACTAGTCTCTGCAACTGTCACTCTAGCATCTGAGTGCATCAACTATCACTGATCCATCCTGCCACTAAATACAGTGGGCTCCCGTAGCAAGGTATTGATCCATGAGGTGGAATCCTCAAGGATCCTGCCCATCTGTAGCACTCTGGGGCTACAACACCAAGTCTCCCCACCTTACTCCTACAAGTATATCGACAAACATGGCAAAGTCTTCCTTCAGCATGGAAGAAAGCCTATCAATCTCTGTTGAAGCTGCCTACTGGTCCTACGTCTCCTCCATGTCCTTCCTCCTGAGAGGACATTGGGTACTTTAGTGACCAAGCTCACCACATGTGAAACACTTGACATTTGACATGTCCTTCTTCTTCCTTTTCTCCCCCTGTCCCTAATTTGGACCCTTAGATGCAAGGGCCACAATCTCTTCCTCCTTCACTTGCTTTTGTTCGTTGTCGTTGCCACTGTTGGAGCTCTTTAAAAGAACTCGCCTCAATTCCTCCTCCTGCAAGTTAGCGCACTTCCTGCCCCAATATGCTAACTTGTCTCTTCCCAATATGCTTTGGACAAAGACCTGTTAGTCCTCGAAGCCACTAGTAAGTGCTAATCTCACACGCTCTATGGGTTGAGGCGATGCCCCAACAACTGACAATTGGTTTCGAACCTCCTAAATCTTGGTGAGGAAGGGGTCTATGCCTTCCCCCTTATACATTCGAATGAACCTCAACTTCTCCTCGAGGTACATCTTCCACTACTCGGAATTACCTTGATAAAATGCAGCAAGAGCATCCCACATCTACTTGGCAGTATCTTTGCCAGCTATCTGTGAAACAACACGATCCCAGACTCCATCTAGAATCAACTGTTTGGCCTGTGCCATCTCCTTCTTGTACTCTTTTAGCTGATTTGCATCTGTGGGAATTGCTACCACTGCATCAATATACATTTTCAGGCCAAATTCATCTAGAAGGAAGGACATCCTTGCCTTCCAGATGACATAGTTGGAAGCTCCATCCAAACTGTCCTGATCACAAAGTGCATAAGTGGCCATCTCAATAAACTATCGAAAACTTCCTCTTTCTTTCTGCTCAGTTGCTGCTCTATTATTCACACTCCCTTCTAGAGTGAGAAGATCTGTTCACAACATTTGTTGGTCTACAAAGAAAAATCGAACTTCTTGAGACTAGAAGTTCCCTGAGGAAAATTTCCCTTTGTGTGTGCTCTTCTTTCTTCCACCCCGACGTTGGCTCTGCTCTAGCAAACTGTTGCAAAAACCACTGCGTCCAGCTAGAGATCTACTCAACGAAAAATACGGGTTGCTCCCTTTGCCTTTGGTATCACTTGATCTGGTAGGATCAAATTTTTTTGCTCCTCACTCAGAAAAATCGAACCTCCACAAGTAACTCAGCCTCCTGGCAAAATGACTGCGCTTCCCTAGGAAATTTTGGCCTGTTGCCCACACTGAGCAACGAAATTCCTTCTCTCTTCGCCTCTGAGCTCTCTAGCTGATCAACTGCGCCTTGATACCATGTGAAAATTCTAAACTAAAATCTTATTGCAACAACTGGAAATTATTCTCCTAATTGTTAATTTTATTTAATAATTTTTGTTGTTTTCTACGGCAAATAGTGAATAAATCACATTGCAACCTACACAAATAAAACTACGGAAGAATAAAACGTTGGAAGAAATGCGAGTGCACACACATAAAAATAACACAATTGTTTTTGGACAAAAGTCCCCGGAAAAACCCAAAATGGGAAAACCAATGCAACAGATGAGGGTTTTATTATTATGCAGCAGTGAAGAATCTGAGTACAATTTAGATGCCTGAAACTGGCAATATACAACAAGAGAATCTGGGCAAAATACTTAAGGGAATTTCCCTTCTCCCACAGGCAATTTCTGGCATGACTTGCCTTCAGCAAATTGGTCGTCCAAACCCCAACGTGAGCCCTTCTGCGTTGCCTCCCATACGTGTGGCTCGAAAATGCCTCTGATGAAGTCGTTCTACCTCCAGCTACTGAGGAAATTGTCTCTCTAGCCTTTTGGGAGTTATGCCCGGCCTCTGGAACTGAGAATGATTTTTCTCACCCGCAAATCGATTTGCCTTGCTAAAGCTACTGCGTCAAGCCTTTGCGCTGCCTCTCTAGGATAACTCGGCCCTCTTGCCATTGCCTCTCCAGATCTGTAAATGTTTCCTCCGGAATCATTGTCCTTGCCCCTCTCACACTACTTCGATCTCTAGCTCTCTCTCCGGCAACTGATTGTTGTTACTCTGGAAATCGATCTGCTAAGAAATTGAGTTGCTCAAGTGGTGTCTTCTCCATCACCACATCGACCTCCTCTTATAATCTTTTGTTGGAGCACCAACGGCCAAGATTAAAACTTAATCAATGGCTAGAATCATCTCTGGATCGATCCATGTGGGTTTCTAGATGATTCACACCTTCACTTAATTAATACTGAATAATTAACCACATTCCCTAAGTTTAGACTTAGGAAATATTTAAAAACTGGTCAATAATCTAATTAAGTCATTTCTAGGCGAAATTTCCAGAAACAATATCTGGGTTTTGGAGATCTCATGTATTCTAGCCTTTCCACAAAATTTCAAGGCTAGAACACATCCGATGCTACAAAAGCTAACACTCCGTCTTAGCAAGGAATGTGTTCTAGTGCTACTGCACACCCTGTAGCAACACACTCTCTCTGCATCATCTCGTGTCACGTTGTTGATGTATGGCCACACTACCCATCAACCATTGTGCAACTTTGATATACATTGCATTTGTGTTGTTGTTGACCCTACTGAACTGTTGCCAACACTGCATTTGCATTGCAACTCCCTCTCATTTATTGTTGTTGAAACTGCAACATCTACAACTAAAAAGCATCTAAAATATTGAATCAACTATGATTAGTATAATGCATCTATCACCCGAGTCTCTGATCGTTGCTAGTATCTTCACTGTCCACTGAAGACTCTGCGTTGCTGCTGACTTTGCACCACTGCCAACTCTGCATTGCACTCCCCAGCATCCGGCTGCTACTAGTTTTTGCAACTGTCACTCTGGCATCTGACTGCATCAACTGTCACTGATCCATCTTGCTACTGAATACAGTGGGCTCCCATAGCAAGGTCATGATCCATGAGGTGGACTCCTCAAGGATCTTGTCCATCTATAGCACTCTGGGCCTTCAGCGCCATGTCTCCCCACCTCACTCCTGGAAGTATATCGGCAAACATGGTGAACTTTCCTCCATCCTAGAGGAAAATCTATCGATCTCTGTCGAAGCTGCTTGTTGGCACTGCTTCTCCTCCTTGTCCTTCCTGAGAGGACACTGGGTACTGTAGTGACCAAGCTCACCACATCTGAAGCACTTGACCTTTGACAGGTCCTTCTTCTTCCGCTACTCCCCCTGTTTCTGACTAGGACCCTTAGATACAAGGGCCACATTCTCCTCCTCCTTCACCTGCTTCTGTCTGTTACTACTGCCACTAATGGAGCTCTTTAGAAGAACTCGCCTCAATTCCTCCTGCTGCAAATTAGCCCACATCCTATCCCAAACTGGTAACTTGTCTCTTCCCAATATGCTTTGGACAAGACCTATCAGTCCTCGAAGACATTGTTGAGTGCCAATCTCACAAGCTCTGTGGGTTGAGGCACTGCACCAACAACTAACAATTGGTCCCAAAACTCCTGAATCATGATGAGGAAGGGGTCTTTGCCTTCTCGCTTCTACATTCGGATGAGCCTCAGCTTCTCCTCGAGGTACAGCTTTCGTTGCACAAAAGTACCTTGATACAACGTGGCGAGATCATCCCACATCTTCTTGGCAGTATCTTTGCCAACTATATGTGAAACAAAATGATCTCAGACTCCATCTAGGATCAATTGTTTCACCTATGCCATCTCCTTCTTGTACTCTTTCAACTGATCTACATCTGTGGGAATTGCTACCACTGCATCAATATATGTTTTTAGACCAAATTCATTTGAAGGAAAGACATCCTTGCCTTACAGATGACATAGTTGGAAGCTCCATCCAACTGGCCCTGATCACGAAGCCCAGCAGTGGCCATCTCAATGAACTGTTGAAAACTTCCTCTTTATTTCTACTTAGTTGTTGCTCTGCTATTCACACTACCTTCTAGAGTGAGAAGATCTGCTCACAACAATCGTTGATCTACTAAGAAAAATCGAACTTCTTGAGACTAGAAGTTCCCTGAGGAAAATTTCATTTTGTGTGTGCTCTTCTCTCTTCCACCTCGACGCTAGCTCTACTCTAGCGATTCACTGCAAAAATGTTAATATTGGCATCTAGGGCCAAACTCCACATGGGTCATCTTATTTATGACAGATGATATTTTTATTAGATTCCTCTCTCGAAGAGGTGTAGGATTGATCTAAAGATCATCTGCTTCTAGCATGTACAAATGAAGTTATGAATTTATTTTCATTATGGACAAATTGTCAAGGTCGGCCAGAAAACTCATGTAGGCTCAAAAGCCCAATAATCATGTTAATTCATCCTCAACATTAGCCTATAAATACATGATACCTCATCCTCATTTGGACACACTTCACTTCTCACACATCTCTCTTTCCTCACATGATTGGGTACGAATTTCTAAGCATCTCTCCACACATGCGAAGAAGGACTATACTTTTATGTTCCAGCGATTGACCAGCATTGACCGAATTTGCAGGATGTTGTTTTGACTGCATTGACCAAGCATTGACCTATTTTTGGTGCAATTTTGGGTGGTGGAATTTTGTCATAGCAAGTCGCAGATCTGGGCACCAGAACTGAGGCAATCTAACCTCTTGTTTGACCAGCGTTGACTGTACTAGGGCTCGCCGCAAGGTTGACTTTCGTTGACCAATTTTGACTAGACTTTTTTGTATTGTTTTGGGCTTATTAGACTTGTTGTTGCAGGCCGAATTTGACTGGTTTGACCGAGCTGAATTGAGTTCGAAATTTGCCCTGCTAACCAATGTTGACTTTTCTGCTTAGGGCTCTTTTGCTACTATTATAAATTATCAGAATTTGCAAATTGTTCTATCTCTCTTTCCTGAACTATTGAAGACTAAAAGAAGATTTGAGCAAGGGTTTCCCCACATTGGGGTTTGTCCCTGGTTGGTGCCACATCTTGTGTCCTATTGTCTTGGCTTGTCTTCTACTGTTTATGTTTATGTTCTATTAGCGTTTTGCTAAATTGAAATTGATATTGGGCTCATACAGAAATTGAAGTAAAATTGCTCTAAAGCATAGAACATACCATTGTTCCCTCAAATTGCTCTAAAGCATAGAACATACCATGGTATCAGAGCTAAGGTGAAGACAAAGCACAAGCAAGAGTGAAAGGGCAATCACCAAAGACAGTTGGACAAGGACAAAAGACTCAATGGGTTCCTCATCCTACTTTCCAGCTAAAGACAAGCTCCATGATAAATCTGACTATCATGGATGGCAGATGTCTCTTGATTTGACCTTAGAAGAGAAGGAAGTGATGGATTATGTGCACAGTAAAATCCCTGAGCCTCCTTCAAATGCACCGACAGCTGCAAAGACCAAGTACAATAAGGCTGAAGTCAAAGCAAAGAAGATTATCAGGGATTTCATTGACAAGCATCTGGTGGCTATATCTCTGAATTGAAGACCTCCAAGGAGATATACGACAGGTTGGTCGGCATGTTCAAGGTTAGTAATGCTAATCAAATTCTCTTTCTCAAGAATAAGTTGAAGGACGAGGACATTCAATCCTATTTCTTGAGGATTACTGAGTTCAAGAATGATCTACTCTCGATTGGAGAAGTCACTCCTGACAAGAAACTTACTCTCACCACCCTTGGAGGACTCCCACCTGAGTGGTATGTATTTAAAAGCACTATACTCAACAATGATCGAATTCCGGGGTTTGAAGAATTGATGTCGAGATGCATTCAAGAAGAAACAAGAATGGTGGAGCAAGAAATGCATTCTAATAGAAGCAACCCCATTGCATTCTCCGCTCATGCCAAAAGGAGGAACAATGCAGGGTCTAAAGGTCACTTCCATGGAAAGCCTGGATCTAAGGGAGGAAGAAAGGGCAAGTGCTTTGTTCGCAATAAGTTTGGCCACTATGCAAGGGAGTGTCCTAATAAAAGGGATACACCTCGAGATGATGACTATCATAACAACTCCAGGGGCAACTTCAACAACAACAACAACAACAACAATCAAAGGAATGGCAGGTCCTATGCCAAAGGAAAAAGGAATGCAAGACATCAAGGAAATGGTCGACCCTCCAAGAAATCAAGGAACTCCAGGTATGATGAATCAAATGTTGTTAACAATAAGCAAAGAGAGTATTATCTTATATCGGCCCTCTCCACTGCCTCTCCTCCAGACACTTTGGGTCATTGGCTAACTAATAGTGGTGCCTCAAGGCACTTCGCCGGATACAAGGAAGCCCTCTCTAATCTAATAGAAAAGGAGACAAACTTGGAGATCATCCTTGGAGACGATGCCACCTATCCCGTGAAGGAAGTAGGAATGTTACCCTTTAATTGAATCAAGGTAACACTATTCATCTGCAAGAAGTACTATATGTACTTGATCTCAAGAAGAACCTGGTGTCCATTTCAACAATGGAAGATAAAGGATTCAAGGTGGCTTTTATTGATGGAAAGGTACGTGTTTGGAAAAGAAATTCCAAGGATGCTTTTACTCTTGGGTTCAGGGTTGACAGTTTGTATCAAGTTGGAGAAAGTCCATTAGGAGCCATGTCTTGCGACACATTTCTACAATCTGAACTATAGCACTGGAGGTTTGCCCATCTTCATTATAAGGCCCTACCCGATGTGAGACAGACGGTGACAGCTATGCTCGAGTTAGAATCCAATCAATTCCAAGATTATTGCAGAGAAGTTGGCATTAAGAGAGAGATTACAACACCATACACTCCCGAGCATAATGGTGTGGCTAAAAGGAAGAATCGCTCTATTGTAGAAGTTGTTTGTGCCATGCTTCATGATCAAGGCCTTCTGAAATTTCTATGGGGTGACGCTGCAAATACCGTCGTGTATGTTCAAAATCGATGCCCTCATCAAGCATTGGATTCCAAGACTCCCAAAGAAATGTTCAGTGGTAAGAAACACGATGTCTCTCATTTTAGAATTTTTGGAAGCCTCGTATATTTTCATGTGTCAAAAGAGAAAAGAAGCAAATTGGGTGCATCTGGGAAGAAAAGAATCTTTGTGGGCCATAGTGAAAATTCTAAGGGATGTAGAATTTATGTGGCTAGTCAAAAGGAAATTGGGATAAGTCATGATGTCACCTTCAACAAAGATATGGCTCTCAGGAAGATCAACAACCTTTCTATCCTAAGGAAGGACAAAGAAGCTGACGCAGGAAATCAGGGTGAAAAAGAGGACGAAACAATGCCTAATGTTGATGAACCTATGGATCCTATTGATCCACTCCCTCATGAGCCTTCCTCCTCCAAGAGGAGACCCTCATGGCTTAGGGAGACTCTCGAAAATGTTGAGAAGCACGTTGGACCAAGGGGGACTTTCCGTGACTGCAAGAAGCCGAACAAGTACCAAGGATATTTGACTGCCATGAGCACTATCATTCAAAATGAACCTTCATCATTCGAAGAAGTCGTGAAGCAACAAGTATGGAAGGATGTTATGAATGAAGAATATGAGTCAATTATGAAGAATGATGTCTGGGATGTGGTCCCTAGACCCTAGGACAAAACGGTTGTCACTTCTAAGTGGCTCTACAAAATCAAGCATGGAGCTGACGGGGGTGCAAAAAAGTTCAAGTCTTCTCTCAAAAAGAAGGTGTAGATTACGATGAGATATTTGCACCTGTTGCCCGATACACCACCATCCGCTTGATCATAGCCCTTGTTGCCTCGCAAGGATGGAACCTACATCAGATGGATGTCAAGACTGCCTTCTTGCATGGTTCAATCAAAGACGAAGTCTATGTGGAACAACTCGAGGGGTTTGAAGTTCATGACCGGGAATCTCATGTATGCAGGTTGAAGAAATCTCTCTATGGATTGAAGCAAGCAACCCAGGCTTGGTATGAGAGGATCGGTAGCTATCTGATGAAGCTGGGATTCACTAGAAGTGAAGCCGATCTGAACCTTTACTTTAAGGTTGAAAATGATAAACCTCTCATTCTGGTACTTTATGTGGACGACCTCTTTCTGACAGGTGCAGAACCTCTCATTCACACATGTAAGAAAGAGTTGGCTTCTGAATTTGAGATGAAGGAACTAGGATCGATGCACTACTTCCTAGGGTTGGAGGTCTGGCAAAAGCCAAGTGAAATTATTCCTCTCTCAAGGAAAATATGTTGTGAAGATATTGGAAAGATTTGAGATGGTGGGTTGCAAGCCTGTGCCTACTCCAATGGAACTTAACTTTAAGAAGGTTATGTGGTAGTGTTGTTGGACCTGCATTGGGAAATGCTTCTGAGTATCGTCAACTCATAGGAGCATTGATGTTCTTCGTGAACTCCCGTCTGAACATATGTTTTGCAGTTAACACATTAAGCCAATACATGGTTGAGCCTGATCATATACATTGGATTACCGCCAAGAATCTTTTGAGATATCTTTGGGGCACGATCACTCATGCACTAAGATACATTACCGGAAATGTGAGGCTACATGATTATTCTGATGTTGATTGGGCTAGCAGTGTGGTCAATCGCAAGAGCACTTCTGGATGTTGTTTTTCTTTGGGTTTTGCTTCGATATCATGGATGAGCAAGAAGCAGAAATCAATTGCCTTGAGCATCGCCGAGGCTGAATATATAGCAGCTAGTATGGCCACAAATGAAGTTGTTTGGTTGAGGAAGCTCTTTAGTGAGTTGTTTGAACATGTGCTGGATACCACCGTGATCCTCTACGACAACCAGAGTGGGATCCGATTATCAGAGAATCATGTGTTTCATGATCGCTCCAAGCATATAGATATCAGGTACAACTTTATCCAAGATATGGTACAACGAGGAGCAATAAGGCTCCATCACATTGGGACTGATGTGCAGGTCGTCGATATTCTGACAAAACCCCTAGGGAAGGTCAAATTCTTGGCCTTCCGAGAACGAATTGGAGTCGTGGAGAGACCTTCTTATGAGAGTCCTATATGAGATGGACATTGAGCTCAGGGAGCTCTGGGGGGCTTGGGGTACTTCTTAGAGCGATGAGCAACCATAGGGTGAGTGGTTCTGCCTTTCCCTAGTGGATTGTTGTGTACAAGGTGAGTGGTTCAGCCTTCCCCTGTGATACCCCTTAACGACATGTGAACAGGACAAGTGGTTCATCCTTCTCCTGCTGAGACATCCTACCCATGTAGTTTAGGACTCATGAGAAGTACCTCTCATCTGGCCAATGAGTAGGGAAATGAGGAAAGGGACCATAGTATTATCGATGGACGCATCGTGTACTACCGTCCTCCCTATGCTAGGATATCTGATATTGATCTTGTTAAAATTGGCAACTAGGGCCAAACTCCATAAGGGTCACCTTATTTATGGAAGCTGATATTTTTCTTGGATTCCTCTCTCTAAGAGGTGTAGGATTGATCTAAAGATCATTCGATTCTGACATGTATATATGGAGATGTGAATTTATTTGTATTATCAGAGAATCATGTGTTTCATGATCGCTCCAAGCATATAGATATCAGGTACAACTTTATCCAAGATATGGTACAACGACGAGCAATAAGGCTCCATCACATTGGAACTGATGTGCAGGTTGTCGATATTCTAACAAAACCCCTAGGGAAGGTCAAATTCTTGGCCTTCCGAGAACGAATTGGAGTCGTGGAGAGACCTTCTTATGAGAATCCTATATGAGATGGACATTGAGCTCAGGCAGCTCCGGGGGGCTTGGGGTACTTCTTAGAGCGATGAGCAACCATAGGGTGAGTGGTTCTGCCTTTCCCTAGTGGATTGTTATGTACAAGGTGAGTGGTTCAGCCTTCCCCTGTGATACCCCTTAACGACATGTGAACAGGACAAGTGGTTCATCCTTCTCCTGCTGAGACATCCTACCCATGTAGTTTAGGACTCATGAGAAGTACCTCTCATCTGGCTAATGAGTAGGGAAATGAGGAAAGGGACCATAGTATTATCGATGGACGCATCGTGTACTACCGTCCTCCCTATGCTAGGATATCTGATATTGATCTTGTTAAAATTGGAAACTAGGGCCAAACTCCATATGGGTCACCTTATTTATGGAAGCTGATATTTTTCTTGGATTCCTCTCTCTAAGAGGTGTAGGATTGATCTAAAGATCATTCGATTCTGACATGTATATATGGAGATGTGAATTTATTTGTATTATTGACAAATTGTTCAGGTCGACCAACAAGCAAAACAGGGATTTTCACCCGAACTCAACCTCAACGTTGCATATAAAAGGAGACCTAAACTCATTATTCCATCATTTCATCTTCTCTCATCTATCTCTCCTCACTTGATTGGGGCAGCATCTCTCACACGTGCAAAGGAAGGAGACAGATTTATGTTTAGGGTTGCGTTGACCAAGTTTGACGGAAGCTGCAGGGAAACTATTTTGGACAGCATTGACCAACATTGACCTCTCCTTGACTGCTGATTGGGTGACACTGCTTCTCCTTGGCAGGCCATAGATTGGGCATGCAAATCAAGGTGATCTAGCCTCTGGTTTGACCAGCATTCACTGCCCTAGTTGTTGGTTGTAGGTTGACTTTTGTTTACCAGCGTTTGACTAATTTTTTGGATTGTTTTGGGTTGTTTCATCCTACTATTGGAGGCTGAGTTAACTGAGCTTTAACCGAGCTGATTGGAGGTCAAATATGACCTGTTTGACCAACATTGACTTTGTTGGTTTAGGGTTTGTTGTTGCTGTCATAAAATATCAAATTTTTATATTTGTACCATCTCTCTCTCTCTCTGTTGAACTATTGAAGAATATAAGAAGAATTGATCAAGGGTTTCCCCACATTGGGGTTTGTCCCTAGCTGGTGCCACATCTTGTGTCCTCTTGTCTTGTCTTGTCTTCCACTGTTTATGTTTATGTTATATCTGCATTTTACTATCATGTTGATGTGATTGCTAAACTGGATATTGATATTGTGCTAATTAATAAATTGAAGTAAATTTCTCCTAAGCATAGAAAATGCAAAAATTAACAAATCTGGGATCAATGGGCATAGACTTCGGGTCAGTAAGAGTGGTATGAGGAACTCTTTTTTTATTGGAATTGACTTTGGGTTAGTAAGAGTGGTATGAAACACTCTCTTTTGATTGGAACTGACTTCGGGTCAGTAAGAGTGGTATGGGACACTCTCTTTTGATTGGAACTGACTTTGGGTCAATAAGAGTGGTATGAGACACTCTCTTTTGATTGGGGCTGACTTCGGGTCAGTAAAGAATGGTATGATACATTCTCGATCACTTCTTCTTCTTCATAGTTCAACAGAGCAATGCATGGATGGTAGAGATAGTATAGATTGGCAGATGGATTAGCAGGTGGAGTTCTCCCTAGTTGAGAGGAAGCGTTAAAATTGGCATCTAAGGCCAAACTCCACATGGGTCATCTTATTTATGACAGCTAATATTTTTATTAGATTCCTCTCTCGGAGAGGTGTAGGATTGATCTAAAGATCATCTGATTCTGACATGTACAAATGAAGTTATGAATTTATTTTGATTATGGACACATTGTCAAGGTCAGCGAGCAAACTCATCTAGGCTCAGAAGCCCAATAGTCACGTCTATTCATCCTCAACGTTAGCCTATAAATACATGATGCCTCATCCTCATTTGGACACATTTCACTTCTCACACATCTCTCTCTCCTCACAAGATTGGGTACGGATTTCTTAGCAGCTCTCTACACGTGCGAAGGACCATCCTTTTCTGTTCCAATCATTGACCAAGGTTGACCGAATTTGCAGGAGGTTGTTTTGACTACATTGACCAAGCATTGACCTGTTTCTGGTGCGATTTTGGGTGGAGGAATTCTGTCCTAGTAGGCCACAGATCTGGGCACAAGAACTGAGGCAATCTAACCTCCTATTTGACCAACGTTGATTGTACTAGGGCTGGCCACTCGGTTGACTTTTGTTGACCAATTTTTACTGGACTTTTTCGAACTGTTTTGGGTTGATTAGACTTGTTGTTGGAGGCTAAAGTTGACTGGGTTTGATTGGGGTGAATTGAGGAAGAAATTTTCCCTGTTGACCAACGTTGACTTTTCTGGTTAGATCTCTTTTGTTGCTGTTATAAATTATCAGAATTTGTAAATTGTTCTATCTCTCTCTCCTGAACTATTGAAGACTAAAAGAAGATTTGATCAAGGGTTTCCCCACATTGGGGTTTGTCCCTCGCTGGTGCCACGTCTTGTGTCCTCTTGTCTTGACTTGTCTTCTACTGTTTATGTTTATGTTCTATAAGCATTTTACTTACATGTTTATGTGATTTCTAAACTGAAATTGATATTGGGCTCATAAAGAAATTGAAGTAAAATTGCTCTAAAGCATAGAACATACCCTTGTTGCCTAAAATTAACAAAAAAACCACTGCGTCTAGCTAGAGATCTTCTCCACGAAAAATATGGGTTGCTCTCTCTACCTCTGGAATCACTCGATCTGGTAGGATCGAATTTTTCTACCCCCCTCAGAAAAATTGAACCTCCACAAGTAACTCGACCTCCTGGCATAATGACTGTGTTGCCCTTGGGAATTTCATCCAGTTGCCCACACTGAGCAGCGAAATTCCTTCTCTCTTCGCCTCTAAGCTCTTCAGCTGATCAACTGCACTCTAATACCATGTGAAAATTCCAAACTAGAATCCTATTGTAGCAACTAGAAATTTTTCTCCTAATTGTTAATTTTATAACAATTTATTTGTTGTTTGCTACGGCAAACACTGAATAAATCACAATGCAACCTACACAAATAAAATCGTGGAAGAATAATATGTTGGAAGAAATGCTAGCACACACATAAAAATAACACAATTTTTTTTGGACAAAAGTCCCCAAAAAATCCCAACTTGGGAAAATCGGTGCTATAGATGAGGGTTTTATTATTATGCAACAGTGAAGAATCTGAGTACAATATGGATGCCTAAAATTGGCAATCCACAACAAGAAAATCAGGGGAAAATATTGAAGGGAATTTCCCTTCTCCCACAGGCAATTTTTGGCACGACTTGCGTTCAGCAAACTGGTCGTCCAAACCCCAATGTGAGCCCTTTTGCGCTGCCTTTGTGCTGCCTCCCACACGTGTAGCTCGAAATTGCCTCTAATGAAGTCGTTCTACCTCCAGTCACTAAGGAAATCGTCTCTCTGTCCTTTTGGGACTTCTATGCGATCTTTAGAACTGAGAACGATTTTTCTCACTAGCAAATCGATTTGCCTTACTGAAGCTACTGCGTAGAGCCTCTGCGCTACCTCTCTCGGATAACTCGTTTGTCTTGTTGCTGCCTCTCTGGATCTAGAAATATTTCCTCCGGACTCACTATCACTGCCCCACTCACACTACTTCAATCTCTAGCTCTCTCTCCGGCAACTGACTGCTACTACTCTGGAAATCGATTTGCCAAGAAATCGAACTACTCAAGTGGTGACTTCTCCATCACCACAACGACCTCCTCTTATAATCCTCTGTTGGAGCACCAACGATCAAGATTAAAAACTTAATCAATGGCTAGTATCATCTCTGGATCAATTCGTGAGTTTCTAGATGGTTCACACCTTGACTTAATTAATATTGATTAATTAACCATATTCCCTAAAGTTGAGACTCAGGAAATATTTAAAAACTCGTTAATAATCTAATTAAGTCATTTCTAGTCAGAATTTCCAGAAACAATTTCTAGGTTTTGGAGATCTCATGTATTTAGCCTCTCCACAAAATTTTAAGGCTAGAACACATCCGATGCTACAAAAACTAACAGTTAGACCTAGAAAAGAGGGGAAGGTGATAGAAATTCTCTTTGAAAATCAACACCTACTGAAGGATTAGTGCTTTATCCTTTGGGGAAGATGGAGTCAAGATGAAATTTATGATTTAGAGGAACTATACCTAATCAAGGAGCCTCCTAGACAACTTTGCATGGCAATTAAGGCATGAGAGCAGCTGCTAGAAGAATTTAAACTTCAATTTGCAATAATTGATGACTTATTGAGATGTGTTCAATAGAAATAATCTCTAGGAATATTCACCCTTTCATATATCTTTTGGATGATATGATGCTATACAGATGGGTTACCAATCCGACTCTTCTTATGAGAATTCTTCAGATTGAGAATGTCCAAGTACCTTGTGTGGATTATGAATACCTCCCTAGTTAAGAGGGAGTGTTGAAATATGTAACTAGGTTTGGACTTCATAATGACATGTGTAATTATGATTATATGTATTTAATGAAAAGAAAATAAATTTATTATTGTAAGTCTTGAGGCATGTGTTTCATGCTCAAGAGAATTTATTTTATAGGTCAAGCACCCATTCAGTGCTTTGGGGTTTGTTATAAAGTCATTGAGTCATTGTCAAGTATGAATGATCCATTTTGGTTTGTTACATATTGTAAAGAAAAAAATATTGAGTCATAATTGAGTCAAAAGACCCTCCAAGACTTCGTCATGGCACAAAGTTCAAGTCAGCCTAAGGAAACTTCTAATCCCCCTAAAGGAAGCAATTTCACCCTATGTGAACCCTATATAAAGAAGACCTCGGCCTCATTTGGAAGACACACTCTCACTCAAGCAAGTTTGATCTTCTCAAGATAGAAGTTGGAAAAGGGATGAAAAGGAAGGAGAAGAACTAGATCGAAGTTTTTAGCTCTCTCTCTCTCTCTCTCTCTCTCTCTCTCTCTCTCTCTCTGTTAAAGCTTCTACATTTGTTGGGCAGAAGAATTTGTTGGACTGATGAATTCGCTGGCTAGGTTGAAGTTGCAGAAGAAGTTGCTAGGCAGGTCGAAGTTGCAGAAGAATTTGTTGGGCATATCGAAGTTGCAGAAGAATGTGTTGGGCGTGTGAAAGTTCAAGAAGAATCTATTGGGCAAGTCGAAATTGCAGAAATTGTTGGAATCAACGTTTGACTTGGTCTTGGAGGATCTTGGTCAAGGGTCATAGGTCTTGGAATTCGTCAATTGAAGTTCTATAAGAAGAGAAGAATTCTTGTGGGTTTTCCTCTTAGTTGGAGATGTTTCTGTTGAGAAATCTAGGGCATGAATAGATAAAAGATTTCTCTACTTGATAATTGTTTGTGATATACTTTTACTTCTTGGCTTATAGTCTTTTCTTCGTTATGTTATTATTGTGTTCTTTTCATCAAGACAATTACCAATATGCACAACAAAAGACAAGTGACACAGTATGTAGGCTTGTGACCAAGACCACGACAAAGACCCTTGACTCCAGTATCCTCCCATGAACCTTGTTACTAACCTTGATGCTCTGCCTCTTCCCTTTCTCGACTTTCTTCTTGATATCGAACTGCTCTTCTTGGCTCCATCTAGAGAAACTCAGTCTCTATCCTTCACACTGCTTCTTCTCAACTTCCTTTAGAGAAACTCAGTCTCTATGATCTCAATGGCTTCCTCTAAAGAATCTCAATCTCTAGATCTCTATCTCTGTCACCCAGAACAAGTACCCCAGAAGAACCCTTCCTTCGTTGACCCTAGAAGAATCCTTTCTTTGCTATCCCAGAAGAAACTTCTCCTTCGCTTACCCAGAAGAAACTCTCCTTCGTTGACCCCAGAGGAAACCTTCTTCACTAGGCCCAGAAGAATCTCCCTTCGCTATGCCCAGATGAATACTATCTTCCACTTTTCTTTTAACCTCTTCTTTGCACTACTTCTTTGTGAAAAATCGGTTGCCCGATTCCTACTGCAGCAAACTGATGATATTTCTCCTATTTGTTAATTACTTGAACAAATTACTTATAATTTTCTACAACAAATATTGAAATACATACACTGTAGCCTACAAAAAATAAATATTGCAGAAACTAAATACTACACTGGAGAGACATAAACACACACATCAACACAATTGTTTTTGGACAATGTCCCAGGAAAAACCCAATGTGAGAAAATCGGCGCAGCAGCTGAGGGTTTTAATTATTATGCAATAGTAAATATGAGTACAAACCATTGGATGCCCAAATTGGATATCCAATACAGAGAAATGTTGGCAAAGAGTTAGTGAGAAAAATCTCACACTAATTCGAGAGATCTAACACTGATCAGGGTTGGCTAGCTAGCCCCACGCTGCCTCTACGCAGCTCCTACGTCAATCTTACGCAGATCTGCCTCACACTGGCTGGGCTCTGCGTCACCTTCTCTATTGATCTCCTATTGTCTAGAAATTCGACCTCCTGGCCCTCTGGTCTCACACCCCAGCTTTTGGCACTGGATCTCTACTCTCCCAACTGGATTTCGAACTCCCTTTGAAGCTCTACACTACCTCTCCGTAGCACTAAGCTGTCCCACTGAACTGCTCTATGCCATCTCTGCTTTGCACTCTCCGGATTTGGAAAACTCTCCTCCGGACTACTATCCCTGCCCCTCACTGCAAGAAGATCACTCAATCTTACTCTGGCAACTCAATGCTATTACTCTTGAGAAATTCAATCTCTGATCTCTCACTCAATGTGTTCTCCAAGAGCCCAAGCTCCTTCTTATAATCTCTCGTTGCAGCTCCAACGGCCAAGATTAAAACATAATCAACGGCTAAGATTAACTGGGAGTTGATCCTCGTCTTCTTCTAGAAGACTCACACCTGATTTAATTAATACCCTTTAATTAACCAGATTTCCTAAGTTTAGACTTAGGGAACCATTTTAAAAAGTTAATTATTTTAATTAAACCATCTCTAGGTGGATTTTTCGCAAATGATTTCTAGGTATTGGAGAATGCATGTGTCTTAGACTCTTAGCCTCTCAGCAAAATCTCAAGGCAAGAGCACATCCAATGCTACAAAAATCAACATCCTTCACCTCTTCTTCGCAGTTCTACTTGTCGAGATGTTTGTCGAGTTGCTTGCCTCTAAGTGAGGTTGAGTGTGGCTATATATAAACTCCATCACATGTCCTTTAGTCTGACATGATCACAAGTAGTTAGGCCGACTTCTTCTAGCATGTTCTTCTATCATTGTAGGTCAACTTGAAGAGGATAAGTGACAAGGTCTTGGAGGATACTTCACATAGACAAGTTTGACCTTTTACAAAGTGTAACATGACTTCATTACAATCACAATGACTATTATTTTATGACTAGATGACAAATAATTCTTAAAAACTCTCAATTGGAATCTTGACTCGAAAAAAAATCTCTTGCTCATGAAACCCATGTAGCAAGTAATACAGTAATTTTAATTTTCTCTTTTACATCTCATTACATAAATCATAATTACATGTCATTATGAAGACCGAACCTAGCTACACTTTTCAACACTTTTAGCCCTGTCTAATCACCTACATCTTGTGTCGTATTGTCTCTTTGATTTTATTGTTTGGTTGTTGTTTGATGATAAAGAACACTAATAATAATCAAGTGTAAGAAAAAGCTAATCAAGTTAAGTAAAAATACATCACAAACAGTTATTAAAGTAAGAGAAATCACCTAATCTCGCTGCCCTAGATTTCTCAACATGGTATCAAAGCTAAGGTGTCAAGACAAGGGAAGGCTGCTTAAAGAAGGACACTCAAGGGTCAAAGCACTAGAAAAGCATCTAATAAGCATCAAGAACAATTTGATCAAGAAAGAGAAAGGAGCCTTATACCCAGCAAAGGAAGAATAAAGAAGAGCGAAGTATTTCCTGCTCTGTTTTGGGCTAATTCTCCTCCACATGTGCGAAGGTTAGGGCATCATATTGCAGCAGTATAAGCCGAAAATTGCAGTCACTCAAAGGACCCAAAAGTTTGGGATAGAGAAGGACTATTTGCAAGCCGAATTGTCAAGAGAAGGATTCAAGGTCAAGTGAAGTCAAAAGGAGGCAAGTTTGTCCATATTCTAGCCACACGTGTGACCTAGGGTTTCTAGAGGAGAAGCCGAAATTGTAGTACTGCAACAGCAAGCCTAAAATACGAAGAAGGGCTGAAATCTGAAGTTGTAAACCCTAGCTCATCCATAGAAGAACTATGCATTGAAGCATCTAAAAGCCTCTACATTCTAGAGAAGTAGGAAGAAGCATAATCATCATCATCAAGGAATCAAGGTGATCTCCCTCTCGTTGAAGGATTACTTTTGAAGGAAGACATCTTCTATCATCATCATCAAGAAGACATCAAGTTGAAGATATTAACATCAAGGAGCATCTTCACTTGACTAGTAAGTATCTTTATATCTATATTTGAATCTATCAAAATCACTTCATTTTGCAAGGAGAGCAACAAATTGGTTGGGTTGTCAAACTTTCTTGCATGGCAGAAGAGAATAGATCTGATCATCATAGAAAATGAAGTCGTTGAGCATGTTAAGGGTTCTGTCACTAAACCTCCAAAGGAAGAAGCTCAACCTCTCGCTAAATACACAAAAAAGGAACAAGGGCTCAAAGAATCCTTATGTAGCAAAATTGGAAAAGTGAAAAGACATTTATGACAAACTTGGTCTTGAAGAAGTAGATCCAAGTTTTCTTGGAATAATCATCTATGAATGTCGCAAAGTTTAAGGACCCTGTGATCGATGTCACAGATATAGGACCACAAATATCTAAGTGCACCAAGTCTAGTACTCCCTTAGACCTGCGCATGTCATGAGGATAAGCAACCTTGGCCTGCTTGCCAAGTGCACACCCATTACACACTATATCCTACTCCACCCTCATCTCTGGAAAACCAGTGACCATCCTCTGCAACATCAATAGAGCTTTGTAGCGTAGGTATCCCATCCTCCTATGCCAAATCTTGCTCTAGTTGTCACTTTCACATATGAGAGCCTTCACTTGATGTCCTCTCAACATATAGAGATCATTCTCTCTTCTCCCAATCACCCACTTCTTGCTAACATCAGTCTCTTTGGACCCAATAGCCACTTCACCTCCCGTAAAGATGACCTCTAGTCCTCAGTCTTCTATGGCCAAAATTGAAAGGAGATTCTTCTCCAAAACCAGTACGTATAACACCTCGTTCACCTCCCTTATACCACCTGAGTCCATCTGAAACTCAATACTATCAATGCCTTCTAATGCATACTTAGCCTTATCACCAAGCTCCACTTGTACATCTCTAAGCCCCCTGGTCATGTTGGTGAATACGTCTTGAGATACCATCATGTGACAAGATGCTCCACTATCCACGAACCAGACACCTCTCATGATAGTTCCTGAAAGGCAAGACACCAAGGCAAAGTTTTTCTCAAGCTTTTCAGCCATCTCTTCCATCTATGTTGTGGCTGTTGTTACTGCCTTTCTCTTGCCCTTCTTGTTTCGACACTGATTGGCAAAATGCATGAACTTGTGACAAGCAAAGCACTTGACTTTTCTTATGTCCTCCTTTTTGTTCTATCAGGATCCTCCTCCACTTGAGTTCTACTTGGCCTCCACGTTGCCATTTTTTGCCTATGTAACAAGAGCAAGCTCATCTTTCTCCTTAGTACCCTTTCATTGTCCTTCGATCAATGAGTTCTCCTAAATCTCCTTTTGGGTGAAGCCATCCCACAAACCGGCTACAATCAGGAAGTTGTTGCCTAGCAAGGATCCCATCTACAAAAGTGGTCCACTACTTAATGCAACCCTTGAGAGCAACTTTTTCTAGCTCCAAATCACTCACAGTTTCCCCAACAACTGTAAGCTCCTCCTGAGCCTATTGGATCCTCACGACGTAACATCTCACGATCTCAGATCTACTCATTCTGATGTTGTTTAATTTCTCCCACAACACCATTTTTATGTTTTCATTTCAACTATGATAAACACTAGTAAGACCTACCCACATCTAATGTTTGATGTCCTTCCCTGATATGTGACGAATTATATGATCCCTCACACCATCCAAAATTATACACCTTACTTTCATATCTTTAAGATTATGCTTCGCTGCAAGGTTTGGATCTAAAGGAACTTGACTGTCTCTATTTATGAGATCTCACAGACCATTCATCTTCAAAATCATGGTAATTCGCTCCTTCCAAGGACGGAAATTAACAGCCCAATCCAACCTGTCTTCATATCGTAGACTACTCAAAGATGCCAACTTCGCAAATTGACCACGACCACAAAACCCAACCACAAAATTTTAAGAAAATAATTTTGCTTCCATAAAAAGAAAACTCATTGTTGCAAAACCTCATGACCTCAGATCTCTCTCTTAGAGTCTTCTAGATAGCGTTGAAACCATGTTAAATTTCCAAATACCAGCTAGATTTATTTTCTCGCGTCAACTAATTTTAATCCCCAAAAAAAAATTATACAACCAAATAAATATTGAATTACCGAAAAATAAAATCACTGGTATTTTTAACTTCTAGAAATTAATATATGCAACACAATTTAAATTAGAGAGATCAATCACACATGGCAAAAATCATTCACCCACAACAATTCTCCATCATCTACTAATATGGAAAATTTGGGTTTTTCGACCCACAGAGATGCAAAGTAAAATACAAAAATTGGAACCAATAACTCAGCCC
This sequence comes from Pinus taeda, assembly GCA_000404065.3. NCBI lineage: Eukaryota > Viridiplantae > Streptophyta > Pinopsida > Pinales > Pinaceae > Pinus > Pinus taeda. The sequence goes on from APFE031705718.1 coordinate 111,459, forward strand.
CTCAAGATGAATTCAGCCCAAGGAAATTCGGCCAACTAAAAATCGGCCTTTGGAAGAAATCGCCTGGAGAGATTTGGGCCAATCAATCAGCGAGCAAATCAACCTGCGCCCTCCGTGCCTACTATCACTGTGCCTTAGGAAAATTGACCCCCCAGCAATTCAACCTTCTCTAAATCAAATCAACCTTCCTCCAACAACTCAGCCCTACAATCTCCTCAACTTGTTCTCCTAGATTCGCCCTCAATTATCCCATACTTCTCTATGCTCCAGTCCAGTGAGTCACTCGCACTAGAGAAAATCGCTCTTTGTGATGACTCACTCTCTTGAGTTCTTGTGTTGTGTATTCACCTCTTCACTAGGATTCCTTTATAATCTTCAACAAGTCCAAATCCCTAACCCTAATATCCCTTCTAGAACATCGTGCAGATCAATGATTGAGATAATTTCTAAGTCACTTAAATAATTAAATTATTTATACTTAGAAAATGACTTAATAGTTCACAATAATTAATTGAGTTTAATTATTGTACGTTTCCTCAATTAGATTTAAGAAAAAAGACATGAATCACTTACTCCACCAAGCAAATACCTAAAGAGGCAATAAATCATCTCCCACATGCTAAGACACCAAGCAGATGTTGAAGAACTTTTGAAGCTACCACTAGCTTCAACATTAGGTTGTGTCAAGGCCAGCTTGGAGGTATACTAGGTCTAGTGGTGTTATTATGAAGAATCCTCAAAGCTAGGTCAAAGTTGACCAATGTTCTGGGTCCTAAAGGTACTCTGGGACATGTACCATCTACTCAGGTTGTCAGGAGAATGCAATCTCTCAATGTTATATCTGCTAAGGCCATGTACTTCTTTGAAAGGCCTAGGTACCTATGAAGTGAGTACCCTCAAGGTCTAGGTTGTTCTGGACCACCTGACAAAAACAACATGAACTCAAGTGAAAGCAACCATCCATCAGAGACTAAGATCATACATGCATCAAAGTGGACCAAACTTAAATGTTGAGTTCTTGTTAATACTTCGAACAAGGATCACCTTTCGATATCCAACTACACCAAGTCCCGTAAAGGTGTTCCCTACTTTGGCAGAGGTGGCTAATAGCCAACCCTCAACTGAAAGGGATAGTTCCAAGGTCAACAATTCAAGCAATAGGTGTTGGTGAAAATAATGTGGTAATGAAGGGGAGAAGGCTTCATGGCCAAGTGCCATGGTCAAGGGACCAGTTTATGGGGTGTCCATATTGTAAGTGTATGGATGTAAGGAAGGGGCATTCATGGATGCATGAGTTATCCACTCGACCTGATTTTTCCACCCCTCTTGTGCTTCTTAATTATTCGTTGTATTACTGGATATAGCACAAGGGTTAGAGCTTGCTTTTTATGATATGGCGGTTTTATTACCCCGTAAGATGACTCAATTTATCACCCATCAAGGTTTGAACATGCAAGGGTCCCCTTTTTATGTAATGGAGCATCATGTGCTCAAGAACCAGGTGATGTCTATATGAGAAAGGTAGAGCTCATGCTAGACTTTTTTCCACGTACTAATCTTTATGTCCTAACCATCTTTGGCATTTTAATTTTCCTTCTTTTGTTTCATTGTGGCCATGATATACTCTTTCTTCTCTTTTAGCTACATCAACCTCCAGGGAAAAATTTTCTAGCCCTACTCAAGGTATGTAAACATATGAGTGCCAAATCCCAAAGAACCAATGACAATTTGAACTCAAGGAATGGAGGTTAGATATAGGGCTTGTAATGTGTCATGGAAATGATATGTATGATATAGGAAAAGATGAACACGCTATCCTAGTCTTTCAAGTAGTGCCTGTCCTATAACCCTAAGGGGCCTTAAGGGAGGTCCCACTTGACCAAGGCTAAAAATTAACCCCCCTGGTGAGGTGAAAGAACAAAATTACAGTCAAGATCTTCCAAATCACCCCTTTATCCAAACTAAATGCCCAAAACAAACAAGTATAAGCACCTGATTGCAAAATGATCAAAGTACCTTTTGAATAGCAACCCACCTTCGTCCAAGTGCAAATGTCGGATGACCACTGGCACATGGCTAATGCAAATCATGGAGGCACATGGCATATTGTCTTCCAATAGTGGTTGGCAGTGGTCGTTGGCTAGTTGGTAGTCCAGTTAGCTGTCAAATGGAGGACAAAAGATTTCTCCTATGGGGTTACCGATTTTGGTGGGTAACACGCCATGAAGAAATTCAGCCCACCTCTCACTAGCAACTCAGATCTGCATCTTCTCCTCAAACAGCCTGTGCGCCTCAAGAAATTCGGCTTGGAAAATCAACCTCTCCAACAATTCGACCTCCTCCTTGCTTCAGCAATTCGGCCCCTGCAATCTCCAGCAATTCAGCCTCCGGGAAACACTCTAGAATCCACCTGCACTCTTCCTCCTCTGCGCTACAGTGTAGCAGAGCCTTTCACTCTAGAGAAAAATCGCTTTCTCCGCTTGTGTGTCTTCACCTTTCCCTCGGGGTTAACCACTTAGGTGGGTAATAGGGACCAAAACATTTGAAAAAATATCAAACATAGGAAATTTCCCTTAATTTTTCTTTAATTGTTCTTTATTTCATTATTACAATTACGCTGATAAGTATCCCCCTATTGAAAGTTGGAAGGTTAATCTTTTTTTTTATGCATATCTTTATCTTATGGTCATAAAAGAAAGATGTTGGCATATTCTCGTCATCTCCTCTACATCAATAGATGGAAATCAAATAACAAATGGCACATCATATCAATACAAGGATTTAAAAAATGAATCATTTATAAAAGGGATGGTTGTGCGAGAGCCATTAATTTTAAAAGCGGGAAAATCATGTTGATCAGCATATATCAACTACATTTACTAATGTGGTTGTGCCAGTTATATATTTGTTTTGAATTCTTCTAATTTCTTGTTCGTTGAAATTTCCAAGCAGCCATTTCCAAAACTCGTATCATCTCTGGAAACATATCCAATTTCCCTGCTTTGTGCAACCTACATGTCTGCTATAGGTGGCCCTGCCATTCATGGGTCCAAATCATAGAACAAATTTGGTAAACAATGAAGCTCCAGGTAGCAGGGCACCCTTCCAGAGACATGTAAGTCGTACAACCTCTTACAATAGCATCACCATAGGCAGATATAAAATCAGTTGCTATAGGAAAAACTTTTATCTCATTAGCAACTTCGACATGGGACTGAACACTGTCAGATGGAAGAGGGTGCATTGCAACCCCATATCCAGCCATTGCTTACTTCCATCTTTCAGAGTTTTCATCATTTGCATTGATCGCTTCCATCTTTCAGAGTCAAAATTACATCAGCAGTTTTAATGAGCTCTTTTTTTATTACTTTTATAAAACTCAAAATTTGGTTCTGCAAACTCCAGTTAAATGTGAAAAGAAGATGATTCAACCACAAGGGAGAAAAACTTTATTAATTCATGACCCCAAAAGACATAATAACTAATCAACCATCCTAACTTAATTCCATCTTATGCATTTCCACGACAATCATTTAATATTTATTGACCATAGAGACCATATAGGCTAAATCAACTACCCACTTCTACATCTCTACATCCTTCTTAAGAAATGAAGACAAAATAGTATACAAGTGAAAATAAATAACCATTACCTTCTTTGAAGCATTGACTCCACTCTCTCTGCTTCTTTCTTATATAAGACAAAGACAAGTACACGGTTCCTGGGCCAAAATCATAACAGACACAATTAGTTCAAGGAAATCGTCATGAGCACTCTCAATCCTAAACAAGAGAATCAGTTCAGCTCTATAAAATTTATCTAAGGCATGGAAATTGTGCCATGTGTCTAGATTTATGATTATTAGAACTTCAGTAGTTGCCAAATGAAATTTTGGCCAAAAGATAAAGTCTGACTGGAATCACATTCAGTGATAAATGTCCACTTAGACCACTTCGGCAATATCTTTATAAATTATATTAGATTCCTTTCTTCAATTGTTTTGATGTTAAAAAGCTTGTACTGTTTCTTGCAAAGACAAAGATCCATTATTAGCATAAGATGTCCGTTGAAACAGAAAAATATCATCATTGCAATGACCATACATAAATTAGCCTTAACTAATCACAATTGACCTCAGCTAACCTCTACTACAAATTAAATTATAATACTGTTAAGTCCAATTGTGGAATGCATGATAAATACATGCATAAAAGCAAATAAGGACCACTCTTATTGATTAGGGAACCCAGTTTGAACTCCTCTAGGCCTCAAGTAATTGCCAAGGTCCCGACTCCCAAACCATACACCAGTCTAGAAACAGAGTTGGTTCAAGGAAATGGGGACAGCAAGCTATATTTTCTTGAAAGAATTTGAGCATGCTAGGGTCAATCTAAACTAAGGATCTAGTTTTGACCATTGAATACTAAAGCCACCTTGAAAGAAAATTTATAATCAATTTTTTCACATCTTCTCTCCAAAAACTAATTCCTTCCTTCCAACTGTTGATTTTGGGTAGCATTCGATGTGCTCTAACTCCGAAATTTTGTGGAGGAGCTAGACCACGTGAGATCTCCAAGACCCAAAAATCATTTGGATAAATTCCACCCAGATTGTATTTTATTAAAATAATTAATATTTTTAATGGGGTTCCTAAGTCTAAACTTAGGAAAATAAAAATATTAATGGGTATTAATAAGAATATGGGTGAGAAACTTCTAAGTGACGAGGATCAAGTATGTTTTAATATTAGCCGTTAATTAGGGACTTAATCTCGACCGTTGATTCATCAACAAGAAAAGTATAAGAGGAGGCGTGAGGATCAGTTGGAGATAGACTTGAGAGATCAGTCAATTCCATTTTTCTAGGGCGAGGTTTGCTAAGAAAATCGAACAAGTGATCTATTGCAATGAGAAGGGCAGTAGCAAAGAGTTGGATCGGAAGGGAGTTCCGAGCCAACGAGTACTAGGCAGAGAGGCAGCAAAGCATTAGAGAGGCAGCGCAGAGGCCTACGCAGCCCAGGAAGGGGCTCACGCAGCGCTGACGCAGGCCAAGAGGGTTCTTGTAGTGGCAGTGTGAGATAATCGAGGGAAATTCGAGATTTTGCTAGTAGTTCGATGTTCTAAGCCAGGAGGGCTGAAGTCGAAGCTTCTAAGGGAAAATCAATCCCGCAGAGAAGTGATGCAGTCTCCCAGAGGCAAGACACTGGCCCACACAAAGCAGATTGTGTTGGGATTTTCGCAGTGCTTGCCGGAGTCAGCCATTCATTGGATCAGTTGAGACTTGGAGAACGAGCCCTCGTATGTATTTCATATTGTCGTAATATCTCTGAAAGATTAGCCGGTGTGAGAGGCAAACTGTTGTACTCAGATTCTACTTGCTTAATAATACAAACCCTCTATATGTTACACCGGTTTTCCCGCGTTGGGTTTTTCCGGGGACAATTGTCCAAAAATAATGGTGTCCCTTGTGTATTTGTCTCATAGCTATTTCAATTTATGATCTATATGTATGTGTAGTTTGCAATAGTGTTTTCATCATTGTTTAAATAATTAAACAACTTTTTGAATGTAAAAACAAGTAGGAGATGATAAACCAATGATTGCAATAGGATTTCTGATGTCAAGATTCAGAAATTTTCACACCAACAGCCCTCCCTAGGTTTATTATATGCACTTTGGCCTACCATAAATGTATTTTGTACTATACTTTATATATAGAATTAGAATTGGTATGCCTATGAAAATGTTAAAAAGGTTCAAAGTTCAAACTCTCAATAATAAAAGAACTTTAGATCTTACAAAATTCGCTTACACAAGAGGACTTACTAGCTAGGTTTGAACGGTGTCTTACAAGCCTAGATGCCTACAATGAAGGCTCTATAACCTAGGACCAGTCTTCCAATATTTATATGTGTATATTGTGTAAAATCTCATTCAATCACTAACTTTAGTCATTTTATCACACAACGAGCAGCCTTCCAATATTTATGTGTATATTCTGTGAAATCTCATTCAATCACTAACTTTAGTCATTTGATAACACAACATATGCTACAGTTCCTCAATAGACTTCTATTCCTTGACTGACCTCACCAAACAACAATCCTAGAGTTTCATTCTATGCATTTCAGGCTATCTCCAAGATTTCAAGGTCTATTAAGTGCTCAACATAAATATATGCAAGAAAAAATAAAGTATTTGAACAAAAAAATTAAGCTTTATATTTATGATAGATAAATAGTATTAAATACAAAGCAATTTTTTGGTGGGGACTTACACAACTTCGAGATTGGAAGGTGCATTTGAAACCCTAGAAATTAAGCATTGAAGATAAGACACTCGAGTGGTTCCCTAGATGTGGAAAAATACGCTATATATATTCTTTTAAAATCCCATATCTTCAAACAAACCCTTTCGAACCATCTAATCAAGGGTAGTTGGTCTTAAACGCCTTCACTTATGGTTACTTTCAAGCAAGGTTTTACAACTCAGACTCGGCCTCGGAATTGATCAAGTGTCAACCTATATTTAACTTGAACTTGGGCATGAGTCGTACTAGTTTGAATTTAATGATTTAATTTACTAAAAATAACATCTATATTCATATAGATGGAAGGACGAACAAACTCAATTGTGAAGAACACAAGGACAAAGGAACAAATGCAAATTGAAGTAGTTTTGGAGTGTCTGCACGAAGTCATGTGAAGTTGTGCAGAACCATGCGAGGTCGTGCCAAGTTGTGCCAACCCATGTGAGATTCTGTGGAACGACCAAATCGTGCAGAGGCCTTGTGGAATGACTAATGGTGCAAGAGTCTTGTGGAACGACCAAACCATTTGAAGGTCTTGTGGAACGATCGAAACGTGAGTGGATCTTGTGGAATGACTAAACTGTGTGAGGGTCTTATGGAACGACCGAACCGAGGCAAATGACTAGTGGAATGACTAGACCGTGCGAGGGTGACCTGAAATGGACATGAGGTATTTGTGGTTGGTTTTCAGCGTGGGACTTGTTGATGAGCCAAGGGGCTTGTGTTATGGTGCCTTGGTATGTAATCCGAGATTATATCGTAGGCCAATTCTGATGTACATGATTTCAAGATCTGTATAAAGAAGAAGTTTTGTGCACGTGTTGTCACTTGTTTAATGTGATGTGAAGTGTCATTATGCAATGATTATATATGTGTCATTGTTGCGACATTTATATTGGATGTTGAATTGAATGTTGAGCATTATACTTTCATAAGTGGAAAGCTCTTCAACAAAAAGAAATTGAAGCAACTATGGTTGAATTCATTCAGTGAAGTGCAACAAGTTAGGTTTGCATACGGTTGAGGAAGTTCTTTATGTCCATTCCAACCATCGCCATGCACCTCGAAGGGATCCAAGATATAGTAGTGAGCCTTCTAAAGAATGGAATATGGATCTAGAATCTCACGAATGAACATCGCTCTTGTCACACTAAATCTTGAGGAACCTAGGAATGGAAATGGAAATACTTCCACTCAATATTCCACTGTTGAAGGTGCATACTTCTTCTTTGTTCATTGTTCAAAATTCCATACATGTAGCATTGTGGCCTCATATATAAAGGCTAATTTCAGATATATAGCCTCATTTCCAAAGGTTGCTTTTGGATATATAGCTGCCTCATTTATAAAGGTTGCCTTCAGATATTACTACTTGCACTATGTGATCATATGTGAGATATAATATAGCGATGGGTTTATTAGTAACTTGTGATATATCAATTGTCCTTTATGTTTCTCACGTAAATGTTCCTGCTCAATTATTCATGAAACATTATGTTAATTGCTTTCTTTCAAACTTTCAAAATAATTTCCTATTTAAAATATATATATATATATATATATATTATATATATATTATTATATATATAGAGTCTAGACACACATCATTTCCCCATTTCAAAATTTTTGGTAGTTCACATTTCCAGTGTGTGCCATGTCAGATAGACATTTTAATTTTCCCATATCATGCAACTTAGGCTTCAATCCATTCGCACTAATGAGCAAGATGAACCCTTCTAGAATTCAATCTTGGAGTCTAACAATTCCCATCTCAAGTGGTGTTGAATTTCATAGCTATGGTCGGTCTTCATAATTAATATTTTTCTCTTGATGTATTTGTAATAAATATTAAGCATGTTCGTCATGCTATTGTCAGAAGATAAAAATATGACATGTTCTTCATGTCAGATTTAAAAGAGAAAAATAATGAATTTTTAAATTTGAATTTTGGCACCAAAATGATTTGGTCGGCCCTCGTACAAAGACAAGTCGGCCCAACTTCTAGAGGCACCCATTCGGCCTCTCAAGGCTATATATTCACCCATTTCATCCTCCTCCAAGCACAAGAAATTTGGCATATCTGAGGCAAGCAATAGGACGAGTCTGAGGCAAGAAAAAGAGGACAAATTTGAGCAAGCAAAAGGAAGAAAGTTCAGACCTTCTGTAGAAAGAATAAGGACGAAATCAAAGGAGCAGGAACGAATCTGAGGCAAGAAGGAAGTAACAAATCTAAAGCAGAGAGAAAGATCGAATCTGCGGCAGAGCATTTGGGCAATAGAACAAGGCCGAATTTGTTGGACAACAGGTTGTCTTGTTTGGAGAGCAGCTAACTAGGTGTGACCTAGCTATATTGTTGGCCTGCTTGACCTTGTATTTCACTGATATATCTCTGTTGAACTTGATAATTTCTCTAAGGAAAACGTTGTTGGGTTTTCCCCCATGTGCGTTTTCCTAGGGTAAATGCTTATCTCCTGTGTTTGGTTGTCTCTACTGTTATTTATGTTTCTATTGTTGAGATCTTTTGTGCAATTGCTTTATGATGAATGCAAATAAAAGAAATGTTAATGAAAGAAATCATAAGTAGCAATTATCAGATAAGAAAATCCCTATAAATCAACATGGTATCAAAGCGAGGTTTAAGAGCAGCCTTGAAGGAGTCGTCCTCAGTATTGCTCTATAAGGCTTGATTTTGTCACAAGCCCTAGAAGCAGAAGTAAATTCCAAGTCAATGATGAAATATTCATATATTGTTCAGGCAAAAAAATTGAGTCCTAGTTAAGTATCACAGTTGGAAATATATACCAGGGATATTGTTTGTTTGTCTTGGTCAAGAATTCAAAAGTTTGAAACCCTATGTCTCATTGCAAGAAGCTTGAAAGGGATATCTTAGTCTGATTGAATAAGTCCGAAAAGACTCTGAGACAGTCTCAAGGCTCAGGGAAAATAAAAAGAAGGTCGAGTGACTTCACAGTATACAAAGACTAAGGCCAAGAGCCTCAGTGGACAAAGCAACATTATCAAGTCTTCAGATCTTTATGATGCCATCAGAGGAAGGCTGAACTTTCACATCCTAAAATACTCGGTGAAGTTTGAAGTATCCTAGTTTGTCTCGGTGTTGAAATTCTAATGTAATGTTGAATTTCTGGTCATGATAATTACTTGAGACTTATTTATATGTTTCCTTTTATCATTTACTTCATTCAATTATGTCATCAAGCAATTATACATTTCTGCAAGAAAGTAAATATCACAGTGCACATAAAGACAACAGACACCAAAAGTTAGGCCAGAGGCCAGGGCAAAACCTACAATGGGAAAACCCAGCAATCCTTTCCTTATAGAATCTTTGTCAAAGAGAGAAATCCAAGTCATAGACAACCTGACCAGTAGACCAATTACCAAGTGGTGCCAAGTCAGCCCTCCAAAGATCAATTCACGAGATGTCATATGTTTGTCCACAAGTTTGGCACAGAGATGTAGTATCATAGGTAACTTGGATTCCACAGAGATGTAGTGTCACTGGTATTCTAAATTCCACAGAAGTATGGTGCAATAGATAGTTCAAATATCACAGAAGTATGATGCCACAAAAAACACACTTGACCACAAAAAGTGTGCCTCAGGAAACTCGCATAATCTAAGAGAAGGACCTTTGTATATCCATAGAAACAACCTCTTTAGAACTTCTAATATATGCTTCAATCATGATAGATCAAACTGCTCATAAGTTAGCTTCAGAATCCTTACAATATTGCCTCAATAATCTTGTTCTTTTGCCTCAGATCAGATCATCGAAGTGTGTATTTGATGGAGAAGAATTGGCTCTATTTATAGTTGTTTGTTTATGCGAAGGGACATGTCTCTTGGGCAAGCCAACTTGTCTTCTAGAGGGCTGACTTGGTCTACTTGGACACATTAAAAAATATACTTCTAAAATTTAATTTTTCTTTCTTTTAAATCTCCAAATGGGACATGATAATAATCTTTCTTTTGACTCAAATACATTCTTTTTGACTCGTTACAAAACATAATTATGAAGACTGAACCTAGTTACCATTTCAACACTCCCTCTTAACTAGGGAGGTATTCATAATGGCTCATCAGGATATTCTCAAGTTGAAGTATTCTATAAGGAAGGATCATCAAGATTAAGATAAGCATCATCATCAATATCATCACCAACATCAACCACATTGCCATAACCTAGTCAGTACCTTTGACATATGGCACATATGCATCATTTGGTATCCACCAAAACAAGCTCACTCTAGACAGAGATCAGAGCACGATGCCAAACCAAGCTCACTCTATAAAGAGACTAGAGTATGATGTTGGGAGGGTCTTGCTCACTCTAGAAAGAGATTCGAGCAGCCTCTAAAACTATTCTCCAACCAAGGTCTAGCCAACAAAGGGAGAATATCCTTTGTTGGAACATTCTTCAAACCAACGTCAAAGTGACGTAGGGCGAATTCATTCTCTAACCAAGGTCAAAGTGACACGGGAAGAATGTCAATTTGCCGGACCATTCTTCAACCAAGGTCTATGTACTTGACACAGAGATAACCTCCTTAATTAGGTCAAAGTACCTGACACAGGAAGAATGTCAATCCATGATGCTATCTAATCTATCAAAGCATTCTCCAACCAAGGTCATAATGACATAGGGAGAAATTCTCCGACAAGGGTCAAAATGACACAAGGAGAACTTCTCCAACCAAGGTCAAGATGACACAGGGAGAATATCTAACCATTCTCCAACCAAGGTCATGAAGACATAGGGATAATGTCCATGAAGTCTCATCAACTCTCCCTCTCAATGAGAGAGGTCATCCCCACAATCTCAAGCTTTGTCTCAAAAGTACATAAACTTCCCTATAGAAAGAGGCATTGTAAATATTTGCTTATCAGTGGAGATGTACTGGACCTTCACAACTCCTTTCAGCACCATGTCTTGAATGATACGTGCTTCGACAACTTCAACTTGCCAATCCCACTGCAATATACTTGGCCTCTGCTATACTGAGTGTGATAGATGATTGCTTCATGCTCATCCAAGAAATTATAATGGGGCCGAAATCGAAGCAACATCTTGGTGAACTCTCTGCAACTTCACATGATCCATCATCAAAAATGCTTCCAGGTCACCCTAACTGGGTACTCCCTCTCACACTGACAGTTCATCATCCTAAAATTTGAGGTCAACTTTCTTTGGGGTCATAACAGGGCTTTCTGACTGCTCCCTTTGACACATGAGTCTTTCAGCTTTCGTCAAAGATAAATCATAAAGGATCATCCTTGATTCATTCAACCAAGCCCAAAGTCTTCTTCAATTATGAGCTAAGTCACCTGACAAGGGGATTCGAGACACGTAGGATTCGAGATTCATGGTGT
>APFE031705718.1:123179-209272 GCA_000404065.3 Pinus taeda
ATCACTTGCCAAATGAAAATATTAATGAGCAAACACGCCCTTTTCTTTCCCGCACTGAGCTTAGCGAGTCCTGGAAATAGGACACGTGTCCCAAAATCGCGACACACTTTTGAAAATCGTGACACGACCTAGGATTCGACGTGTCGGAAATGGACACGACATGTCATATGATTTGGACACGAATCTGGCCTGAATCGTGTCGGATTCGCTGGATTTGGGATTCGTAGGGGGTTTAGGACGAATCCGGTGACTTAGATTACTTAGATTATGAGGCTTTTCTTCATGCCCTTCAAAAACCTGAGGTAGTTCTTTAACTGAGGCAAGCATCTTGTTATGATCCTCTCCCTCTTTCGAGGAGAACCTTCTCAAATCTTGCTTCCATGCTTAAGCACAATCAAGGCATACTTTAAAATTGCCCTCTCCCTCTGACCTTGGGTCTCATCTAGTAACATATCCTTCAAGCAGCAATTCTGGAAAGTCCTCTTGCTTTGTTTCGTACTTCTTCCAACCTCTATCAAAGCCTTGGCAGCTACTACTATATACCTGCAATCCTTACAGGAGGCCAAGGAAGAACAAACATAATCAAGAACAGAATATATGGACAAGAAACTAACTAAACATTAAAGACAATAACAATAGCCTTAATCAAAGAGGAGATATATAGAATCCATATCTTTTGAAAAAAGTCAGTTCCCTCTTAATCTTGGAACTTCTGTAATTTTTACTATCATAGACTATACATCAGCATGATGTCATTTCTGTCTTTTCCAAAAGCCCTCATTTCTGTCTTTTCCAAGAGCTAGGGCTTCTTATTTTAGTGGAAATGATGAGTCCTGGGATTTAGCTCAAAGTTCAAACTTTTGCTAGAATTTTAAAACCCTAGATGCTACAATATCCAAAACTTTCAAGACCTGCCATTTTTCAAATTTGCAAATTCTACAAGTATACTTATGCGTTAGCTACAAACCCCAGAGTTATCATGGACATATCCTCTATACTTCAGATGGAGTTTATCAATGTTTCGTTCATTGATTGTCTAAATGCAAGGATCTGAATATTTGCACCTATCAACCTTGATTATGTCTTTGTCCTCAAGAGAGAGGATACATTTTCTTATACAATGTATCTTTACAGATTCTCATACTACATCAAATGTCAACTATATCTAAATATGATTTCTTCATAATAGATCTAGCAATGCGATTAAGAGCATACATCTTAGCTTGGATGAACTTAGGAGAGAATTATTGAAAATGGAAATATAATATGGATATATGTCTAGCTCTTGAGATATGAGGACAAAATATTATGTGTACCTCTTGAGAAGTAATATCTCAACCTTACCTGTCCTACTTCAGAAATGAACCTTGTCTTAAAATTTGTCTTGAACCTACTGCAGACCTTGGATAGGCTCGAATTACTCCTTTCAAAGCTCGAACCATGTTACAAAGCTACAAATTTGGATTTTCTCCATAGGGATGCAAAAATACTACTCACGGTTCTGGGTACAACTTGACTGAAATTTTGGCCTAATTCATAGTGCTTTGTGGCTAGGGTTAACTCAGTTCAGCGGCCAACTTCAAACCTACAGTCATACAATCACAAGACAATGTGTTCACCTTCCTTATAGACTTTGCCAACACCTGTGTTGTTCCTTGAGGAGACTTAGCCCTCAAATGTCCATGTTTTCTTCCATAAACAGAGATCATAATAATAAACAAGTATAGTGATCATCATTCAGTAAAAATGGCTTTAATCAGAGGCAAATGACTCGATCATTTAATAAACTTGAACTTTGAGGCATGCTCAGTTCATTTTCCCACAAAGATTACAGTTTCACAGATGTTTGGTCCTGTCATTTATTTCATGGAGGCTCGGATTGTTATAGAGTTAAAGGTTCAGACTTTTCATAAATACTTTGATCCTCATTAGTTAGCTCAGATTACTATAGAGAAGGCTTGTCATTAATCTTGAAAACCTCCAGATTTCATTTGCTATGGTTATACCCTTTCTTTGCCTCTGTAAACACTTCGTTGTCCTTCAAGAATTCGTGGCCTAGACAGGTTCTGCACTTCTAATCGTCAATAGGGTCTCGGCCCTCTCTACTAGGCCTATGATAATATGATTACCTTGGCCTAATCACAATATTTACCACAGAAAACTAGCCCTCAAACCTATTGTATGACCTGCGCACATGTGCAACTCGGCCTCTCTAGATAATTAGGCCACCTCCAAAATTGACCTCTTGGCTGCTCTACTCAGCCTCTCCTTTTTCTAACTCGACTTCCATGAATTTCTTCCTAAAAACCTCTCAGCAATCTCTCCTTATTCTCCTCAATCAAACTGAGCCTCTCGTTCTTGAGCAAATCACTTCCTCAATATAATGTATCTTCACCTCTCCCTTAGGTTTATTTTATAAGTTCATTAAGCCAAAATCCCTAACCCCAATCTCCTAAGTGATTAATGTTAAAATATACAACTATGGTCAAATCCCATTTTGGACAGCTCATTTGATGAAGATGGTGATTGCATAGAATTTCTCTTTTCGAGAGGACCAAAATCAACCTAAAGATCACTCAAATCGGATAAGGGAAATTGTAATTATGAAGAAAAGCCCACATATGCACATTTGGGCAAGGTCGGCCCTAAAGCAAATTGGACACCCTTGGAAGCCTATAAATACAAGTGACCTCAAGCTCATTTGGACATCGCCAAGCATCTTCTTCTTCTCTTCTTAATTGATTGGCTCGCACAGGTCTGAGGCAGGGACAACAACAGAAGTTTGCAAAACTCTGAAATTATAGGGTCTAAGGCACGCATCTATTTTAGGGTTTTTTTGGATTACAGTCGCAGGCACGTCACAAGGCAAATTCGACCACAGTCGTTGGCTTGCAGGCATCAAGGGCGCGACTAGAAGCCTCCAATCGCTTGCACAACTCCTCATGCATGCAACTAGGAAGTTTGACTGAAAATGATCGTTTACCGAAGTTGACCACAGACGGGAAATGTTGTCTCTAATATATTCTGATGCTGGAAACTTATTTATGAATGTTATTGGGTTGTTTTTTTGATGATATTGTATTGGGCTCATTGTACTCTCTCCTGAACATTTTATGACAATCTAATAGAAGAAGAATTTCAAAGGGTTTTCCCCCTTGTGGGGTTTTTCCTTGGTCTTTGACCAAACACGGAGTCTCATCTTGATGAGTTGATTGTCTCCTTTGTCATTGCATTTATTGTTCTATCTTCAATTACTGTTGATGAAGGGAAAGACTAATTGTAATTGGAAATATTTCTAATTTAAGTATTGATTTGGGCTAAACTAATTGATACGACATAAAACAATCTGAAAATTTAACATGGTATCCGAGCCAAGGTGAAGGACAAGCCCAAAAGGAGACAAGCATTGAAGCAATCATCTTTGGAAAGTTGAAAGAGCCAATCTAGCCAAGTCAAGATGACTTCCTTCTTCAATGAAAATGAGAAGTTGGGTGACTCATCCAATTTTGCTGCATGGAAAGTTATGTTGGAGATCATAGGTGATAACAATGATGTTTTGGACTACATTAAAGGAAAAGTACCTAAGCCTCAAGAGAATGCTTCCGTTGCTGTCAAGAACAAGCACAAGAAAGGTGAGTTAAAAGCAAAGCAAATAATAGTTGATGGTTTACAAGGTAATTTACTTGCATATGTTGGAAGCTTGCAAAGGTACAAGGACATGTATGATAAGGTCGCTAGCATGTGTGATGTCAACAATTTGAATCATCTCCTTGAAAGATCAACTCAAAGACACAAAGATGAACAAAGGAGAGTCCATGCAATCATACATAATGAGGATATCTCGTCTTAGAGATCAATTGCAAATAATTCGGGAATCTGTGCCTAACAGGGAATTGGTAATTGTGACTCTAAGAGGTCTTCCTCCTATTTGGGAAACCTTTATTACTACTATAAGCAACATCAATGTCCTCCCATCATTCGATGAAATTGTTGGAAAGCTCACTTAAGAAATATCAAGGATGATTACCAAGAGGAAGAATCAAAAGCATGAAGAAGGAGAGCCCGCTGCATTCATCACTCATGACAAGAAGAAGAAGAGAGGGAAGGAGGTCCATCAAATTCAAGAAAGCCTCCTCCTTGAAATCCAAATAGAATGAAGGAATTTTTGCACATCAAATGCTACAATTGTCATAAGAAAGGCCACTATGCTCGAGATTGCCCTGAGAAGAACAATGGACCATGCTACAGTACTAGAAGAAACAACAAGAAGTTCAATGATCAAACGAGAGATGACTAAAGGAATTACCGCAATGGAAGAGATGAAAGACGAAGAAGAGATGCTCCAAGTGATCATGAAGAAGATTGTTGTCCACAAAAGAAGTCAAAATTCTCCAGGTATGAAAGCAATGTTGCGAATCAATCTGAATATATTCTTATTTCTGCCCTTACTAGTTCATCTCCTCTAGATTCGTGGGATTGTTAGTCGGTTGATAGTGGAGCCCCTCCTCACTTCCCTGATTATAAGGAAATCATCCCATTAAAGGTTTTGGGTCCGTCAAATTTCATTTGAATTTGGGAGAATCTATTTTGCTCCATGATGTATGTGCCAAGGTTGAAGAAGAATTTGGTATCAATATCCACTTTGGAAGACAAAGGGATGAGGGTTTCCTTCATCAAGGGAAAGGTTCTTACTTGGCGTATTGGATCACCTATGAGAGATGTATTCACATAAGGATCAAGATATGAAGGACTCTATAGGGTTACTGGAAGACCATTTCTAGCATTGGTCCATCATACTAATCATCTAAGCGAGCTATGGCACCGGAGATGGGTCCATCTACATTATGATGCTCTTCCGAAATTGAAAAAATTGGTCTCAGGGTTTCCCAAGGTTCAAGCCCATCACAATGGAGTATGTCCAAGTTGTGCAGTGGAAAAAAGACAAGGGGACCATTTCCCTCTAGAGAGAACAAGGCAAATGGCATCCTCCATCTCATCCATTCTGACATATGTCGTCTGATGCTCGTGCATTTTCTATTTGTGGTCATCTTTATTATATCACCTTCATTGATGACTTCTTAAGAAAGACATGGATATATTATTTGAAGCATAAGGATGAAGCCTTTGAAATGTTCAAGGAGTTCAAAACTTTGATCAAAAATCAAACAAGGAAGAAAATCAAAATATTCAGGTCCGACAATGGTGGAGAGTACACATCAAAGAAGTTCATTGATTTTTGCAAGAAGGAAGGAATCAACAAAGAAACAATTGTGCCCTATACTCCCGAAAGAAATGGAGTGGCTAAAAGAAAGAACAAATCCATTATAGAAGTTTCTTGTGCCATGCTCCATGATCAAAAGTTTCCAAAGTTCCTTTGGGGAGAAGTAACAAATGTCATTGTATATGTTCAAAATAGGGTACCCCATCAAGCATTGGACAACAAGACCTCTAAAGAAGTATTCACAAGTGTCAAGCCTGATGTTGGTCATCTCTGTATCTTTGGCTGCCCCATATACTTTCATGTGTCGAAGGACAAAAGGAACAAGTTGGAAGCCTCAGGAAGAAAAGGTACATTTGTTGGATATTGTGAAAATTCTAAAGCATTTAGAATATATATTCCTAGTCAAAGGAAGTTTGAAATTAGCAGGGATGTTACATTCAATGAAGATGTCGCCATTAGAAAAGCAAGGGGCCTTCCTCTGCCTCCTCCTCTTGAGAAGAATGATGATATGGATATTTTAGATGGTCCTTTCGTGCCGAAATCTAAGACAGATAATGTTGATGATCCCATGGAGCCCATGGATCCCCTAGATCATCCTCCATGTGATCCTTCTGCCAGGAAGAGGCCACTTTGGCTTCGTGATACTTTATCGGATGACGAGAGACATGTTCATGTTCGAAGATCATTTAGAGAAAGGAAGAAGACATGCAGGTACGAGGGATTTGTTGTACGACGAGCACCATGATTCAAGCCTGAAGAAGTTGTAAAAGAACAAGTTTGGAAAGATGTTATGGCTGAAGAATTGAATCAATCATGAAGAATGATGTATGGGATGTTGTGCCGAGACCAAAAGGGAAATTCGTGGTAACTTCGAAGTGGCTATTCAAGATCAAGCATGGATTTGATGGTAGCATTCAAAAATACAAGGCAAGGTTCGTGGCTCGAGGATTCTCCCAGAAAGAGGGAGAAGATTATGATGATATATTTGCACCTGTGGCTTGAGATACAACCATTCATTCGATAGTTGCCCTTGTCACAAGTCAAGGATGGACCCTTCATTAGATGGATGTGAAGATTGCATTCCTTTATGGCATGTTACAAGAAGAAGTGAACGTTGAGTAGCGACAGGGATTTGAAGTAGAGGATTGAAAGACACATATTTGCAGGTTGAAGAAGGCATTGTATAGTTTGAAGCAAGCCCCCATAGCAATGTATGCCTGCATAGATAGATACTTGATGAAGTTGGGATTCACAAGAAGCAATGTCAATCCTAACCTCTACTTCAAGGAATTCCAAGGTATGTCGTTCATTATGGTTTTATACATTGATGATCTATTCTTGACAGGTAGTGATCTTATGATGATCGAGTGTAAGAGGGAGCTAGCCTCTGAATTCAAGATGAAGGACCTTGGACTCATGCACTACTTTCTAGGCTTTGAAGTGTGGCAAAGACCCAGTGAGATTTTCCTTTCACAAGGAAAATATGTTGTGAAGTTGCTAGAAAGATTTGGAATGACAGAATGCAATTCACTACCCACATCGATGGAAATTAACTTCAAGAAGTTATGCGAAGAAGCTGCAAGACCCGATTTGATGAATCCATCCAAGTATAGACAGTTGATTAGGCCTCTGATGTTCCTAGTGAACACTCGTCCGAACATATGTTTTATAGTGAATACATTCAGTCAATTCATGATTGAGCCTCTCCATGCACATTGGATCGTGCCAAACACATGTTGAGATATTTGCATGGGACGATCACACTCGGTCTGAGATATCCTGCCAAAGATGTTCGACTTCATGGATACAACAATGTTGACTGGGTAGGAAATGTTGTTAACAAGAAGAGTACGTCTAGATGTTGTTTTAGCCTTACATTTGCTATGATATCTTGGATGAGCAGGAAGAAGAAGTCAGTAGCATTGAGTACCATCGAAGTAGAGTCTATTGTCACTAGCATGGCTAGCTGCAAACCAGTTTGGTTGAGAAAGCTCTTTGGAGAGCTATTTGAGTAGGTCCTACATACTACAGTGATATATTGTGACAACAAGAGTGGGATCTATCTAGCAAAGAATCTCGTATTTCATGACAAGTCCAAGCACATAGAGATTCGATATCACTTCATTCAAAACATGGTGCAGAGAGGAGTCGTTAGACTCCATCACATATCGAAAGATGAGTAGATTGCAAATATTCTTACCAAGGCTTCCTGAAAGGGAAGTTTTTGGTCTTTAGAGAGCAGCTTGGATTGATGAATGTGACCCCTCCTGATAAGGGGCATTATTGATCGAGGACACTCAGCTAGCTCTTCCCCCTCTGTTTAAGCTCCCAGGGTGTGGAATTGAGAAAGAGGGCTCCTGGAGTTGAGGGATCTTTGGACAATAGGGTATCATCCCTATCTGTTACCCATAGGGTTGGCTATGTTGCTCCCCTATCTTGGTCTCTGCAGAGTATACCCCAGTTGGCATCATACCCATAAGTCGGGCTTGTTGGGATTATCCCTCCCCATCTGGCCAACGGGTTGAGGAGGCTTGGGGGCGTGTGATCCTTACCTTTTGGTAAGCTGGGTATCTCGCCCAAGCTCAAATAATGATGCAGGTGTTATACCACATGACTCTTGAGGGCAATTGTTGGGAATATCGATAGCCAATAGAATGGGTTGAGATGTAATGCCCGATGTGGTTTCAGATTGAGATATGCTCTTCGACGATGTAGAGAGTGGTATCGTTAGCACCCCGATGATTCTTCTTCTTTAGATTCGAGAATGTTTCAACAGACAAAGTTGCGCAGAGATGGGACATGATATGACGACAAGATATTCATGACATTTTGATCAATGGTCAGATATTGACAACTGGAATTCTCCCTAGTTGAGAGGGAGTGTTAAAATATACAATTACAATCAAATTCCAATTTGGACAACTCATTTGATGGAGATGATGATTGCATTGAATTCCTCTTTTCGAGAGGACCAAAATCAACCTAAAGATCACTCAAATCGGATAAGGTAAAGTGTACATATGAAGAAAAGCCCACATATGCAAATTTGGACAAGGTCGGCCTTAAAGCAAATTGGACACCCTTGGAAGCCTATAAATACAAGTGACCTCAAGTTCATTTGGACATGACCAAGCATCTTCTTCTCTTCTTCATTGATTGGCTCACACAGGTCTGAGGCAGGGACAACAACAAAAGTTCGCAAAAGTCTGAAATTACAGGGTCCGAGGCTCACATCTGTTTTAGGGTTTTTTTGGATTACAATCACAAGCAGGTAATAGGGAAAATTCGACCACAGTCACTGGCTTGTAGGCATCAAGGGTGCGACTGGAGGCCACCAATTGCTCACACACCTCCTTATGCATGCGACTAGGAAGTTTGACTGAAATTGACCGTTGACTGCAATTGACCGCAGACAGAAAAAGTTGTCTCTCATATATTCTGATGCTGGAAACTTATTTATGAATGTTATTGGGTTGTTTTGCTGATGATATTGTATTGGGCTCATTGTACTCTCTCCTGAACATTTTATGACAATCTAATAGAAGAATAATTTCAATGGGTTTTCCCCCTTGTGGGGTCTTTCCGTGGTCTTTGACCAAACCTGGTGTCTCTTGTTGATGTGTTGATTGTCTCATTATTTTAAAAAACGGCTGAGTCGACTCCAACCCGTCCGAGTTAGACCGAGCCAATGCCTGGCCGGGTCAACTCGGTGGCCAAAACGGAATGGCTAGCCGGGTTATTACCGAGCCAGTCATTGACTTGGTCAACTCGGTCGACTCGGTAACAACTTGGCCGACTCGGTAATGACTCGGTTGGCTCGGTAACAACTCGGCCAGCTAGGTTCTTTGACAAAAATCCTAAAGCACATTTGTCAAAAGTTGTTCTGCCTCCTACATATCAATGGTTGGATTGTTGTTTATTGCATATTTATAGCCCTAAAGTAATCTATCACTGTGAGAAAGTTTTGACAATTACAAGGCCGAAGTATGGTTATCCTAGTGTCATGAATTAAAAAACTGAAACAATGCATTGAGCCATACAATTTTTTTAAAAAGGCAAACGTTCTGGCAATGGACTAATGAATACATATTTACCTCTAATTGTTCTAGAGCTTGACCATAATTAAATCTAGGGTTTTGAAACTTCAATAGGGGTAGAGAATTGGTATTATTGTTGTTGTAGTCTAGTGATTATCCTTAGGCAACTAGGCTGAGGCAGTAAAGAATCCTAGCATTAGTGGCTAAGTATGAACTTTGTATTGGACAGTGCACTGGGTGCCTTTTAGATATAATGGATATATTCATGAGCCTACTTTGATCATATGTTGTCTTCTCTCTATATTCTAAAGCTTTGTGTTTGGAAACATGAATGAAAATCTTTAAAATTATGTTTTTATTAAAAAAAAATATTCAATGTATTTTTTACAACGACTGAGTCATTGAAATCAAACCAGCCGAATCGATACCGAGTCGGAGTCGACCCTCGGCCGTTTCCAAGTCGGAGTCAAAGTTTTAAAACATTGGATTGTCTCCTTTGTCATCGCATATATTGTTCTATCTTCAATTATTGTTGATGAATGGAAAGACTAATTGTAATTGGAAGGATTGTTAATTGAAGTATTGATTGGGCTAAAGTAATTGATACAACATAGAACAATCTGAAAATTTAACAATTAAGCTAGGATTAAATCCTAAGCCTCACTTGAGATTAATAATCGAGATTATATCTAAGTCACTTAAATAATTTGATTATTTATCCTTAGAATTTTTCCATAATGGTCATGTTAGCCACTAGAAGTGCATTTGAAGATTTGTGAAAGACTCCATGATCAAAATACATATAGAGCATTCTTGCACCATCAAATCAGTGAGAATTCCAGACTTCATCATGACTTTCAGGCCCTCCCCCCCCCCCCCCTTTCTTCTTCTTCTCATCACTTTGTTCTTCAAATTCCACAACCCTGAACATTGTAAAAATGATTCTAGCATGATGAAAAAAAGTCATGTAACAAGCCTAGGTAGCCTAGGACTTTACTAGCAAGTAACTTCACTCTAGGGAATTTTTTCCTTAGTTAATTATTTGTGTTTTTAACACTTATAATTAGTTGAGTTTTTCTCCTAGATATACACCAAAGCTAGAGTGCGACTTGATGGTAGAATCTTAGGTGTGTCCTAGTGTCTAGAGTCATTGTATATTACCACACTAGATCATCTCTAAAGTTTCGCGGAATTTGATTAAGTCCTGTTGAAGAATCTAGAGCAGATTGAATTAATGAGATTCTTCTTATCATGATAACTATTTGTGAGGCATTTAGTCTTTAGATTATTAGCACAATCTTTTGCGTGCTATCATTATTGTGTGTATTTCTTACTTCAACAAATAGTTATCAAACCAAAGAGACAAGAGCATAAGATATGGCATTCTGCCAGGGCCAAAACCTCTCCAAGAGGAAACCCCGCACAAAATTCTTCTTATAGAGATTTTTATTGATGAACACCAAGACACAACCCTTGACTTCCTGAGCCACTCCAAGACCAAGAGGCCAATCCTCTTTATTGTTGAGATCATCACCATCATTGTTGCTTCACCGAGGTCATCTTTGAGATCATCATAGCTACACCATCATCAAGATCATTACTATGCATTAACTGAGTTTGTCACTGTACATATACTGAGATCATTATTGAGATCATCACTGCATATTTACTAGGATCATTTCTGCATTTTGTAATTATGTCTTTCATCGAGATCATGGCTTCATCAATACGTGTTGTGAGATCTGATTATCCCAATTGCACCGAGATGTGTTCACTGAGTTTTCATTATGACTGTATTCGGTTATGACGAGACAAAGTATGTCTTTCTTTCTTCTTATCTGAAACTTTGACTGAGATGTTATGTAGACTTTCTTTGTTTACACGAATGCTGCAAATGTATCTTTCTATCACAGGTCTGCCAAGACTATTACTGAGGCAGAGATACTGAGATAGTGTATCTCTCCACCTTTGAGAATGCCAAGAACACTTGACTCTCCATCCACGAGTATGCCGAGAACACTTGTCACAGTGACTGTGTTGAATATGAGACAGTCATTACATTGTCAAGACAGTGTTTGCATGAAGATTGTATTAGGATCCTGAGACAGATTTCTTTCACCGAGGCAGAGAACCGAGATCATAGTCTGTGTGAAAATTTTATCACTGCAACAACTGATTTTTTTTACCTACTTATTTCCCAATAAGTTATTTATGAAAATCCTTCAGTAAACATTAAAATAAATTATGTTGCAGATATCACATCATAATACAGAAACAAACACATGCACAATAATTAACACATCGACATAAATATTTTGGACAATCAGTCCCCGAAAAAATCCAATGTGGGAAAACTGGTGCAGCAAGGGAGGAGTTTATTATTCAGCAATTCTTTAGTACATCCGAGTGCCAAACTGGCTTACCCAACAAAGAGAAAATTCTTTAGCACTTCTCCTAGTCTCAGCGTTAGCCTGGCTAACCTCTGCATAGCTCCCAAACCCTCTGTGTCATCCCCTGCCTCTCCGCGTCAACACTGGGCCTCTCTGCGTCACCCACGCAAGCCCTCCAGTGATTGCGCAGTCTGTTGCCTCTGCGTCTGCCTGAGAGGCTTTGCGTCTACCTCTCCAACCTCTGTGTTGTTCCCCTGGTGTTGTTCCCAACTCTCTGTTCCGTACTTGCTACCTCTTGCTTTTGTCCAGACCACTAGTTCGAATTTCTCAACCAACCCCGCTCCAAAAATTGAACTGATTGGTCTCCCTCGGTATATTCTCCAACTGACCCTTGAGCCTCCTCTTATACTTTTCCTGTTGGTCCTTCAATGGCCGAGATTAAATCTCTAATCAACGGCTAAGATTAGATTTGGCTTGATCCATGACTTTTGGAACCTTCTAACCCAGTTTTATATTAATACCATTAATATTTTATTTTTCCTAAGTTTAGACTTAGAAACTCCATTAAAAATATTAATTATTTTAATATCTCCCAAACTGGTTAGAATCTGCCCAAACCATTTCTGGGTCTTGGAGATCTTGTGTGCTTTAGCCCCTCCACCAATTTTCAAGGCTAGAGCACATCCGATGCTACCCCAAATCAACACTCCCTCTTAGCGAGGACTGTGCTCTAGTAATACTCCACACTGAGCATTACTCTAATAATACGGCATCAGTACCTGTGCGGATGTTATGCCTCCCTGCCCATCATCCTCTACACTATTGCATCCTATATTGTTGCCCATGGCTCTATCACTGCCACTGCTACATCTATATTGCAGCTCCCTCTGCTTTCGTGTTGTTGCTGGTCCATCTTCCCAACACTACATCTGCACTACAAACCCCTTCTCATCATGTTGCTTCGTGCTACTGCTGATTGCTACTGAACTGCAACATCGTACCCATTTCTACTACTGAAATGGATTCTTTATCATCCCCATCTTCTCCCTGAAATAATCAAACTTGGTTCTTCCAAGGGCCTTGGTAAGGATGTCTTCCACCTGTTCTCATGTAGCAGCGTAGTTGAACTGTACAACGCCTCGTTGGACATGGTCTCTGACAAAGTGACGTCGAATATCAATATGCCTTGACTAATTGTGAAACACTGGATTCTCAAAGAGCTTGATGCAACTCTGATTATCGCACATGATCCTAATTGCCTCCATCTTTCTTCTAAATAGGTTCACAAGCAGTTTTCTAAGCCATATGACCTCGCACGAAGCTATGCTTGCGGCCATATATTCTGCCTCTGTTGAGCTCAGAGCCACAGATTTATGTTTCCTACTGCACCAGGAGGTCATTCTTGATCCAATGTTGAAACAATACCCAGAGGTACTTTTCCAATCCACTGAAGTTCCTACCCAATCTGCATCAGTAAATCCACTCAATCTGATATCATTACTCCTGGTGTACAAGAGTCCATAATCGATTGTTCCCTGTAAATATCTGAGAACATGTTTGGCTGTTGCCCAGTGCGCCCTCTTCGGCTCCCCCATGAACTAGCTAAGGGTGTTGACAGCGTAGCAAATGTCTGGCCTCGTATTGACTAGATACATCAGGGACCTTATAAGATGCCTGTAGAAGGTGGGATCAACATCCTTGTCTTTTGATGCATCAATCTTCTTCCAGTGGGTGATCATTGGAGTGGCCATGGGTCTAAAGTCGTCCATCCCGAATCTCTTCAAGATTTTTGTAGCATATCTCCCTTGCCCAAGAAAGATCTCCCCCTTTCTCTACCAAACTTCCAAACCCAGGAAATAATGCATTTGTCCCAAATCCTTCATGTCGCAAATTGTGGCTAGATTCTTCTTGCAGTCACCGATGAGCATGGATGATCCTGTCAGGAAGAGATCATCCACATATAATACTAAGATTAGAGGCTCATTCTCTACAGCTAGATACTAGAGATTTGGATTTACGTCACTCTTGACAAATCCCATTTTCTGCAGCCATAGATTCGATCATACCATGCTCTAGGTTCATGTTTCAGCCCATACAAGGCTTTCTTCAATCTGCATACATGAGACTTCTTCTCATGTGTCTCAAAGCCCTCTAGTTCTTCAATGTATACTTCTTCTTCTATCACTTCATTCAAAAATGTCGTTTTGACATCCATCTGATGGATCTCAAACCTCATTTGTGTTGCAAGTATACCTGGCTATGAGGGCGAAGGTCTCTTCGTAGTCAATTCCTTCCTTCTGAGCATACCCCTTAGCCACAAACCTGGCCTTGTATTTCTCAACACTATCGTCTGTAGCATATTTGATATTGTAGATCCATCTCGAATCTACCATTGATCTGTCTTGAGGCCTTGGCACTACCTCCCAGACATCGTTTACCATTATGGAGTTGTACTCCTCTACCATCGCATCCAGCCAAACCTGATGTTGAGCAGCCTCTTGAAAGTTGGCAAGCTCCCCATCTTGGGCTACTAATGCCTGATATCTATCTAGTTGTTTTAGCTCCCTCTTATTGTTCCTTGGCGCACCGATGAAGTCCTCTGCATCTCGCAGAACCTGACGAAGTTCTCTGCTCATTCTTCCTCTGCCAACAGGTGCTTCTGTTAGCTCCTCCTCATCCTGTGATTCTTCCTGACCCGAGGAAGAATTCTTTTCTTCTGTTGGTTGAAGAGGTTTGACCAATGGTTCCTCTTTTGACTGCTCCTCGGAAGGCATTTCTCGAGATTTTCTGAAGGCCCTGTCCTCCATGAACTTCACATCTCGTCGAACTACTACCTTCCTGCTCCCTGGAAGATAGATTTTGTATGCCTTAGTGTTTTCGCTATATCCCACTAGATATCCTTTCTCTGCAGTTCGATCCAGCTTCTTCCTCTTTTCTTCAGGTATGCAGCAATATGCTAAGCTCCCAAATATCCTAAAATGACTGACTTCAGGCGTCTTCCCTGTCAAGACTTTCTTTAGAGTAATCTTTGCCCAATTCCTGATGAGGAGTTCTTTCTGAACATAGACTGTTGTGTTGCATGCTTCTGCCCACAGGAATTTTGGCATATCCTGATCATACATCAGGACCCTAGCTGCTTCTACAATAGTCTTGTTATTTCTTTCTGCTACTCCATTCTGCTCCAGATTGTAAGGAGTTGTCCACTCTCTTCTAATGCCCTCCTTAGCGCAAAAATCAGTGAAGTCCTTATCGACATACTCTCCACCATTATTTGAGCGCAAAACTTTTATTTTCTTCCCAGTCAAATTTTCCTCCAGAGCCTTGAACTCTTTGAATCGACAGAAACCTCGTCCTTGGTTTTCAGAAAATAAATCCAAGTTTTCATTGAGTTGTCATCAATGAAGGTAAGGAAGTACTCAGTACCACTAAGAGCTTTAGTGGACATGGGTCCGCAGATATCTAAGTGTATCAATCCTAGTACACTCTTGGCCCTGTTTTTACTTCTAGGAAATGTTGCTTTGGCATCTTTCCTAGAGCACATCCTCTACATACATCATCTCGTTTCGTACTAAGATCTGAAACTCCTGTCAGAGTGCTCCTGAGAATTCTCAGAGCCCCATGGTGCAAATGTCACATTCTTTTGTGCCATAGTTCGTTCAAATCCTTGTCTCCATGATTGCCTATTAGTGCCATTGGTGATTCTAGTTGTAGTCTATACAACCTGTTGCTTTTGATCCTGATCTGCACCTTCTTTTTCCAGCTCGGGTGTTTGACATATACTTTCTCCTTGATGAAGAAAATGTCATAGCCTTTGCCTTGAAGTTGCGACACGAAAAGTAAGTTCATCCCCAATCCTGGTACATGCAGCGCATTGGTAGCACGGAATCGCTCTCCCGTTTCTGTTTGAAAAACTATGGTACCCCTCCCTACTGGGGTACATTTTGCCTTGTTCACCATGGTGATTTGAAAGTTCATCTTCTCCTCTCGATAATCTGAGAAACATTCTCGGATTCCTGTTATATGCCAAGAGGCCCCACTGTCTATATTCCATACCTCTGACGATGCATAGCTATTCACACAAGCCATTTCTTCTTCCAACCTGGAAGCCAACATAGAGAAATCGACATCACTTTCTCTTGTGCAATTTTCTGAAAATCTGTGCGAGTTTCTTGACATAGATGCCTTTGCATCATGGTCTTGACCCATAATTGATTTTCCCTTCCTGTCTCTGATTACTTGCTTTGATACCATGTGAAAATTCTATCACTGCAACAACTGATTTATTTTACCTACTTATTTCCCAATAAGTCATTTATGAAAATCCTTCAGTAAACATTAAAATAAATTCTATTGCAGATATCACATCATAATACAGAAACAAACACATGCACAAGAATTAACACATCGACACAAATATTTTGGACAATCAATCCCCGAAAACACCTAATGTGGGAAAACCGATGCAGCAAAGGAGGATTTTATTATTCAGCAATTCTTCAGTACATCCAGGTGCCAAACTAGCTTACCCAACAGAGAGAAAATTCTTCACCACTTCTCCTAGTCTCAGCATCAGCCTCGCTGACCTCTGCGTAGCTCCCAGACCCTCTGTGTCAGCCCCTGCCTCTCTACGTCAACACTGGGCCTCTCTACATCACCCACGCAGGCCCTCCAGTGACTGCGCAGTCTGTTGCCTCTGCATCAGACTCTCCAACCTCTACGATGTTCCCCTAGTGTTGTTCCCGACTCTCTGTTTCATACGTGTTGCCTCCTCCTG
Organism: Pinus taeda; assembly: GCA_000404065.3. NCBI lineage: Eukaryota > Viridiplantae > Streptophyta > Pinopsida > Pinales > Pinaceae > Pinus > Pinus taeda. The sequence continues at coordinate 139,602 of APFE031705718.1, forward strand.
CTCTCCAGAGCACTACGAATTTCTCAGCTAACCCCACTCCAGAAATCGAACTAGCTGGTCTCCCTCAGTATATTCTCCAACTGACCCTCAAGCCTCTTCTTATACTTTTCTTCTTGGTCCTTCAACGGTCAACGTCTAAGATTAGATTTGGCTTGATCCATGACTTTTGGAACCTTCTAACCCAGTTTTATATTGATACCCATTAATATTTTACTTTTCCTAAGTTTAGACTTACAAACTCCATTAAAAATATTAATTATTTTAATATCTCCCAAACCGGTTAGAATTTGCCCAAACCATTTCTAGGTCTTGGAGATCTCATGTGCTTTAGCCTCTCCACCAATTTTCAAGGCTAGAGCACATCCGATGCTACCCCAAATCAACAGTGTGTTATAACCATCGAAGATTACAGAAATCTTCCTTCCATCAAAGCACAAAATTGTTGTCTTCATGCGAGATACCTATATCACTATATCATGCAAAGTTTTAGAATGATCGGAATTAAGTCCTCCTATGATTACTCCGGCTGCATATATATAGGCGTTGGTCCATGTATGCAAGCCGACGTGAACTAAGTGAACCGTTGCGTCATTTTATTGAGCCGACATGTCATCTCTATATATTATGAAGTCGACTTGACTGTCTCTTCATCGTTTTGTTGTCATTCTTCTTCTTTGGAGGATGGTGCTTGTCTTGGAGGGCTACTTGACACTAGGTTGACCCATGTACATTACATAAATGTTCAAGAAGAGCTCTTTAACATGATTTTGACTCTTGGACTTTCCTAGACCTATGGAATGAGGAAGAAACTCATTCATATAATTTACAAAAATAATATTTCTTTTTATTGACAAGTACAAAGATCAAAATTACATTGACAAATATTGAACCTAGTTACACTTTTCTTCAACACTCCCTCTTAACTAGGGAGGTATTTACAATGGTACGTGGTTATTCTCAATCTGGAGAATTTCTCATAAGAAGAATCGGATTGGTAATCCCATCTGTATAGCATCATATCAACCAGCATTGTTATAGTATAGTGCAACGCCTTGACTAACAACTCCGTCTCTCTACAAGACCATGAGCTACAATGCTGGTGAGACCAATGATTTATAGACACTTCCATCATTGTCTCTCAAGGTACATACCCACCCAGGTGTTCATTGAGTATGACCTTCTAGGACTATTCTTATCTTGGGTTCCCAACCCTCAAAGAATATCGGTCCTCTTGCCTCATCTTATCTTGGATGCCTTACACATCCTCAAAGACTATCATATGCTAGATAATTACCCAACCCTCCATTCTTTCTTCTGAAGTGAAGACAAGAATGTTGTGCCTACATTTCCATTCATGACCTTCACCTAAACTTACAGTTGTTAGTTCTGGTCTAGTGCATGACACATGAAATAGAAAATTGTCGCTCCTTTGTAATCAGGGGTGATCTAATTCAAGCTTCCTCTTGATCAGGGACCTATTAGAGCTCCCTCTTAGCTAGGGACTCTTCTATACATCAGCAAATTCTTCTTCGTGGGTTCTTCAATTGCGTGATCAACTTCTTTCCTTGATGTCATGAAAGTTAGTTGAGCTTCTTTCTTGTAGGGAAACGGTCATCGATCACTTTCCTTTTTAATTCATCATGTCATTCCTTTCTCCATGGAAAGTGGTCTTCTTCATATCTAGAACCCTCATCATATGACTACTTCTTTCTCATCATGCTTTTTCCATTCATTACATGAATGCTAGTTGTACTTGTAAGTAGCCCTGCATGAACTTATCCAGATATTATTCAAGAAATCAAATATATCATTAAATCAAATCGTACCTTACTAAGTGGCTCTTCATCATGACATCTTTCTGTAGGTATCAGCATCCTGCACACATATTGACATATCTCCCAAAGATATCCATTGTCAAGGGTCTTCATCTTTTTCAGACTTTCATTAGAGTCTTCATATCTTTCCTAGAGATTTTCGAGTCAACTTGTCTTGATCATTGGATGTTGATTGCCTTCAACATGGTTGCATAGCTCACGATCTCTTCCTTCCTCACACGTTATATTCTTCGGGATTCCAAATCAGAATTCTGTAATCGTAGTCAGCGACCTCATACTTTATATGAGGACACATTATGTTGATTTCATCTTAGTGCGCCTTATATCTTTCTTCATCCCTTCAGAGGAGGAGACCCTTTTTCTTTGATCGTGTTTCTTAAGATAGAAGTAACGATCCATATTATCTGCCACCATACGACATGATATTATAAAATTTAAACATAAACATGCATACCTCATTTTACCATTAGGTCATCTAGGCTTCTTCAAGTAGCTTCCTTGATTGAAGTGTCTTCAACCCCTTGATCTGTGTTTCCTCTTATGTCATCATAACATCATCCATGAATTCCATAAATTCAAGTTCTTGACGAAACACTTGCTTCCTCTCTAGATTAGTGAATCCTCCGATAAGGATTCCATCAAAGAATCTTGAGGATCTTGCATATCCCCAGCTGGCAAATATTTCCTTTTTGACTTGATGTATGATGAGACCTGTCCTAGATGACTTCTTCCTTTCCTTCAATGTCCAATGAGGTTCCTACTATATCCTTTAATGTTTGGCTGTCGTGGATTTTGTTCTTCATGATTCCCACAAGCTCTTGCTTCCAATACTTGTATGATGCCACGATGCATCTTATTATCATGATCATATCTAAAGATTTAGGAGCTTATGATAGGAACCCTTTTGTGAGGAATACCATTTCACTCATAACAGAGATTCGTTACTCCCTCTTTTCTTGACCCTTTTCTTTAGCTTCCTTCATCTTTCTGGAAATATGAACTTCTTTCCATACAACATTGAACCTTATTCTATTCTATCTTGATTGAGGACCAAACCTTTATTTCCTTTCTGCACATGATTGAGTTCTTTAACCTTCAATACTTTTGTCTGCAACTTGTCTTTCTCAATCTAGCATGGGGACCATAAATTGTCAAATGAGGTAACCTTCTTGTTCACCGACATTAGTTACCTCGCTTATCAATGATGACTACCTTCTTATCATCTTTCCTAGATCTCTTAATTGAGATCTCATGGAGATATTCCTTCATTCTTTGATACCTTTAATTGGGTCTAAGTGATATGACCTTCTTTACTTCATTTCAGAGAACATATCTTCTAGTATTTCACCTATCTCTTTTATGTCTCCTTTCTTGCTACAAATGGATGAGAGAACCTTAAGAGTTCCCTCCCATGAATTCAAAGGAGACCTTGATATGTTCACTGACTTCTCTTAACTATGAGGTTAATTACAATTGCAAGGACCTTTAAGTGATTTCATACGAATCCTATGAGTCTTCTTGATGCATTCAAACATTGCTTGACCTTCATAAACCTTTTGCATAGACATCAATGGCTTCTCTTCCGGGGATTGTATCTATCCTCCTTTCTTATGCAAGGAATTTCGATGACCCAACCAATTCATAGATCTCCTTGCAAACATGAAGTCATTTAACTTAACTTGATTTGTGAAGACAAAATCTTCACCTTGATCATGTTGATGAAGAAGATGTATGAGGACTTATTCTTGGATGATCATTTTTCAAATGAGAAAGCCTTTCCTCAATAGATGATTTGATGCTTCATCAAATGTTCGTCTTTCATAGTATAGATCAAGATTGTTGCTAGGGTTTCAACTTTCTCCAAGCTGATGTGATCTTCGTTTTGAGGACCTTCGAGCAATCTTGCTTTGTGGACAACTTGATGAGTGCCTTGATGGCCTTTTTGATGATGACAATGGAGACAAAAAAACTCTTGTTGTTGTAGACTGCTCTTTGATCTAGGGTTTGATTAAGATTAGGGTTTGATTTTGCAATGTAGATCTTGACATCCTTTCAGCTTGCTTTGATGCCCTGCTAGAAATTCCTTCCTTGAATATCTCTTTTCTACCCTTCGTCCGACTGTAACCATAGCTCTGATACCATGTTGAAGAATCTAAGGCAAATTGAATTAATGAGATTCTTCTTATCATGATAACTATTTGTGAGGCATTTAGTCTTTAGATTATTAGCACAATCTTTTGTTTATTATCATTAGTGTGTGTACTTCTTAGTTCAACAAATAGTTATCAAAGCAAAGAGACAAGAGCACAAGATATGGCATTCTGCAAAGGCCAAAACCTCTCCCTCTTGGAGAGGAAAACCCACACAAAATTCTTCTTATAGAGATTCTTATTGACGAACACCAAGACCAAAACCCTTGACTTCCTAAGCCACTCCAAGACCAAGACACCAATCCTCTTTACTGTTGAGATCATCACCATCATTGTTGTTTCATCGAGGTCATCTTTGGGATCATCATAGCTACACCATCATCAAGATCATTACTATGCATTAACTGAGTTTGTGACTGTACATTTACTAAGATCATTATTGAGATCATCATTGCATATTTACTAAGATCATTTCTGCATTTTGTAATTATGTTTTTCATTGAGATCATGGCTTCATCAATACGCGTTGTGAGATCTGATTATCCCAATTGCACCGAGATATGTTCATTGATATTTCATTATGACTGTATTCGGTTATCATGAGACAGAGTATGTCTCTGTTTCTTCTTATCTGAAACTTTGATTGAGATGTTATGTAGACTTTCTTTGTTTACACGAATGCTGCAAATGTATCTTTCTATCACAGGTCTACCAAGACTATTATTGAGACAGAGATACTAAGATAGCATATCTCTCCACCTTTGAGAATGTCGAGAATGCTTGACTCTCCATCCACGAGTATGTTGAGAACACTTGTCATAGTGACTGTGTTGAATATGAGACAATCATTACATTGCTGAGACAGTGTTTGCGTGAAGACTGTATCAGGATGCCGGGACAAAGAGATTTCTTTCACTGAGGCAGAGCACCGAGATCATAGTCTATTATAACCATCGAAGATTACAGAATCTTTCTTCCATCGAAGCATAGAACCGTTGTCTTCATGCGAGATACATGTATCACTATATCATGTGAACTTTTAGAATGATCCAAATTATATCCTCCTGTGATTACTCCAGCTACGTATATATAGGCGTTGGTCCACATATGCAAGCTGTCGTGAACTTAGTGAACCGTTGCGTCATTTTATTGAGTCGACATGTCATCTCTATATATTATGAAGCCGACTTGACTGTCTCTTCATCGTTTAGTAGGCATTCTTCTTCTTTGGAGGATGGTGCTTGTCTTGGAGGGCTACTTGACACTAGGTTGACCCATGTACACTACATAAATGTTCAAGAAGAGCTCTTTAACACGATTTTGACTCTTCGACTTTCCCAAACCTATGGAATGAGCAAGAAACTCATTCATATAATTTATAAAAATAATATTTCTTTTTCTTGACAAGTATAAAGATCAAAATTACATTGACAAATACCGAACCTAGTTACACTTTTCTTCAACAAGTCCAAGTGTCATTTTTTAATTGTTAAAAATTTCCCACTTGACGGGATTTTTAATAAAAAAATTATGTACGATGTAATAAGTGTTGTCTAGAGAAGTTGTAGGGGATATGAGTACACAAAATTAGACCTCTACACCTCAACTTTCTACTAAGACACGCTTTTAGGGTCAAAAAGAGATTATTCACCCCTAAAAACCCATTTTTTCTAAGTTTTGGGAAAAACTGGCAAATAAATTGACTGAAAATAATAATTGGGAGAATATAAAATTCTCTCCAAGTGGAAAATACTCAAAAATAAAGTGGAAATTCACAAGGGGTAAAGAACAAGTCAAAAAATTGATGCAAATTCCATCTACAAAGGAAGATGACCCCAAAAAAATTCGATGGTCCAAAGGCTCAACAAATGGTCTAGAAAAAATGCACTTTTTGAGAAAGACAATTAGAGTTCTAAGATGTGAAGGGGATTTCAGTTAAGTTTTAATCAAGGATGGATTTGAAAAGGGTCTCCCACTACTTAGCAGTTAATTGTCACCACTCCATCCATTGCTCTAGTGCAAACAGTTACCTCTCATCAAGATCTGCGTAGGGCCTTTCAAGGGTTTCGATTTGCTTGGACAAAATCTAGACATTTCTCCTAGGGATCAAGATGTTTGGCCTTGGATCACCACTTGGCACTTGGATATGAATTATCTCATTGGGATCTACTCCAATTTTTGTATAAATTGAGGCTTTGGCTCCTCATTTGATATCTATTGTAACGCTTAGAGCTACTGGGCTAGCGGCTCTGCCAAAATTTTGTACTCTATTTTCTCATGATATAATAAAAAGACTTTGGGGATTATTCTATGTGGTGTTCTCCTTCTCCTTTTCAGGTATAATTGTTTTAATTTGTGCTTAATGCTCTACTTGTGCTAATCGATTTTGTTAGTTCATTTTCCAGGTTATTGGATTAATTTATGCAAGCTATTTTGTATCAATTTTTGGCCTAGAGGACCACCATAGAGGAGAAAGCACTAGAGGGTTTTTGGTTGAACCCCTAGCCTTTCTTTCTCATTGTGCAATCTAGTCCCTTGTGGCTCTAACAAATTTCTTTCAAGTTTGTAGAGATCTTTTTGTTTTGAATCAGATCTTGAGTGTGGGGTAAGTTCTTGGATAAACAAACTAACTCTCAAGGAAGCAAAAGGAGCAAGGACCCACATTGAGTTATTTCCTCAAAGATCTTATCAAAAGATTGAAAAGGGAGTCTATACCTAGATCTCTAAGATATCTCATAATCTAAATCCACGTCTACTTATTTTATGTGTTTTATTTTTCGGATCTAGCTTTTAGAACTTAACTAAAGGGTTTTCCCTTTCTTGCTTGCATAAGGGTAGAGGTGTCCTCATACCCTTGTGGCTAGCAATTGTTTTTTATGTGTATATTCTCATCATTTTCTGATCTATTTTCTCTTGCATTAGATCTGTTCTTCCTCTCTATGCTTGCGCAATTCCTTATGTAGGCTTGAGGAGGGGTATTTGTGAAGACGTCTTGAAGGAATCTATAGTCAAGGCTTGAAAGTTAAACGATCTACACATTTTGAGGCCTCCTTCTTCCGTTGGTCGTGGCTAAAAGAGGGTTTCTCTCCCTCTCTTGTGCAAATTTCTTCCTCAAGAGCCTAGACATCAAAGTTTCAAACCCTCAAGCTAGATCCATTAGAGGAAAAGCGAGTTCCCTCTTGAGGAACTGTCTCATTGTAATTTTGTAAATAAGCATTGTAAATATTTCTTCTCATTTGCATCTTATAACTTGAGGAAGTGTATTCGCTCTTTGAAACCCTTTATCGTAAACCCTTCTCAAGATCTAAAACCCCCATTTCCCTATAAGGGTTTCTCTTTAAAATCATAAAAGAATTTTTCTTTTGAGGGAGCTTGGAGTTTTTCCCCTTGGCATCCCAGTGTCCTCATTTGGAAGGAGTATCTTTAGGTGGTTAGTGACTAACTTCTTGCATTTTCTTTGCTAGATTAGTTTGTTGTTCATTTCTTCATTCTAATTGTTCACTCACATTGCTAGATCTAATCTCTAATTTGCATTTTTTCATTAGGTTAGTTAGCACATTGAAGTACATTAATTTTCATAGCTGATTTACTAGCTTAGATTTGATTTAATGCTGATATACCTCATCTTATTGCTGGTATATCACTCACCTCATTGTTCACTTCATTGTCTAATTAGTTTGCATTCCATATCTTATAAATTAATGCGAGTGTGACATGTAATTGAGTAATAATTGACACTATCAATTCATAAATAAATCTTGTCATTAAAGCACTTGTTCTGACTTCATATCTCTTATGTTTGGTAATTTTTGTCTCTAAAATTTACCTCCAAGCATAAGCTTGGTTGATAGACATCTAGGAAAGCTTCCTCAATTGTCATTCAATTTACAAAAATTTGAGTTTGGAGGAAAGGTAAAATGCATGACCTCGCAGTTCTCTTGTTTGGCTTAGTCCCTTGTAGGAACAAAGGCATGCAGGTTGTCTTGAAGAACTAGGTGGGTATCATTAATGAAGCCTTTGCTTCTTCATCCTAGCCTTCTTGCAACCACCTCGAGTCCTTACCAAGTTGAAGAAATTGAGGGGAAGCAACACCTAAGAATAGGCATTAATAAAATTTACCAAGATCAAATTTATTCCACACACTCATCTACAACTTTGTTTCGTCTTGCATGTGATTGGTTATCATACAAGTTGGATTGTGAGCATCTCATTTCCTTGCAAGCATTAGACATCATATTCTTATACTTGTCTCTTTCATGCTTATGTTAATTGTCCTTTGATGTTATTATATCATATTTGAGCATTTAATTACAAGTTCTATTCTCTTGCAAGCTCTATTTCCATATTGTTGTTCATCTCTCAAAGTTGTATATAATTTTGGTCTACTAACACTTGTCTTGCAGCTTTCCTATCCATGCAACATGTTGTAACTTGAAAACTATATTTCATTGCAAGTATTGTGATTTCATTTTGAGAATATATTTCTGGCAAGTACATTATTGGCACTGGTCTACTTACAAATTCCCTTGCAGAATATCTTGTTGAATCTATTGGATATATGTACATTGTTCATGTTTATGTTCTCATAATTATTTGAACTTGTTAATCAATTTCATTTCAAGTTATATTTCAAAGTTTGCCTAATTAATTTACTAATATCATAATCTCCTAGAACTTGTCATCTTTAGTAAGTTTTCCCTTTAGAATCTTCCTTAGGGTTTATGCCCCTTCTCTTAGCTAGGAGAGACCCTAGAGGAAGAAGGTCGGAATCAAGTGACAGAACCTTCTCTGAGCATTGCCACAAAGAACACACCTTTTGGGGTTGAGGATTTTTCCCACTTTTTTGGGTGTGCAATTTTGTGAAGGCAACATCTTTTTGGTGTCGTTGTTGGGGATAAGTCCTTTTTGACCTGAAATACAACTAACTTTCGATTTTGCATTTTGGATTTAGAGTTAGATTCCTGTTCAAGTGGTGACTCCACTTGGTCCATTTTCTGCAGTGTTTCTACTGGAAGTAATCCAAGTAGCTTGGTTAGCCCCACTCTTGATCCTGAAAGGGTTTCTAGAGTGGGATTAAGCAAGCTCTCTTCTTGTAGACTTCTTGTTAATCTTGGGCAGGAGGTTATTTCTGATATCCATTTGCTTTTGAAGGACAGGTTGAGAAAGACATCGTGGATGACTTGTTTCGCCCTTGTAACTTTGATAACATTAATGGCTATCCAAATGTTATTCCAGATAAAGCCATCAAGAAGTTGCCTTCATTTCAAGGTAACAATGACATTAGTGCCAAGACTCACCTTAGGAACTTCAACCTTTGTGTAAGTAAATGGTGTAACAATGTTAACCATGAGGATGTTAGGATGAAACTCTTTGTCCTTTCTTTAGATGAGGATGCTCTTGATTGCTTCATTGAGTTTCCTGATCACACTTTTGATTCTATAAGATCTATCATTAATGTCTTTAATGAGAAATATGGAGATAAAAGAGAAGAGAGACGTTTGCTCAATGCTAGTAGCCACATTAAGAAGAATGAAAATGAGACCGTGGAGGAGTTTAATAAGAAATTTAATGATATTGTGAAAAGTTTTCCTCGGAATGTTAAACCTCTGGAGAAGTCTCTTTTGATCTATTAAGGTGATGCAGATGGAGTAGATACTTCTTATGAGCTAAGACGCGTTGAGCCTAATGATTTAAAGGTTGCTCAAAACTTCGCTGAAAATTTGGAGAAATATATGAAGGTGCCTGGGAAGTTTGAGATTCCAAGATTTACTAGGGATCACCATAAGAATGAATCCAAAGAAAAAGAAGTTAAAGAAACTAAAAGTGATCCCATTAAGTAGTTGACTAAATTCATAAAGACCATGGAAGTTAATCATTCTAATCAAATGACAGCCATTCAAAATCGTTTGGTTGACATGGATAGGTCCTAAGGGAATAAGTTTCAAAATAATATAACGATAAATGGCAAAAAAGAGGCCCTCGTAATGAGCATAGGCCACCAAACCCACTTAAGTCTACAAACCTTGTTGATCAAGCTCCACCATATTGTAGACCTTGTGATGAGCTACCTACCCTGTTGTGAAGAGGATCATTGAGAGTCGAATGCGGGGACAAGTGATCAGATTAATGTAGTTGGTAAGGAGCATCACTTGTCTATGTTGGATTGGATGGAGATTCTGGAGAAAAGTAAAGCGTGAAGAAACTCCAATCTTCTTTTAGTGTGAATAATTTTAATGATGAAATAGACATGGTCATTGCGTTGTATGGAGAAAAGCCTTATCCATATTAGATCTTAGAGATTGCAAAAGATAAGGGATTAACTTATCAAAGAAAAGGCAAAGAACAAAGTGAGACTCAAAGTGCCCCTAGGTCTTTTAATTCTGGCTTGAATCTTGATTTGGGAGGATGGATAAATAATGCAAAGATATTGGTTCCTATAACAAAGATTTTGAAGATCCCCTCTTAGATGTCGAAATTATTGAAAGCCATTGATGCCCCTCTTGGAAGGGGGCCTAAAGAACGCCATCAGGATGCTCCGATGATTCTTCATAGTATGGATCGGGGTAAAGGTAATATGGATCATCAGCCAATATTCATCACCTTGCTAGTCAATGGTTTTCACCTATATAATTGCATGTTGGATTCAGGTGCATAAGCTAGTGTCATGACCAAGAGGATAATGGAATAGCTTAATTTGAGAATATCTAGACCATATCACAACATTTGTGCCATGGATTCCAAGATGATTGAGGTTCATGGTTTGATTAAAGATTTGCAAGTTCATTTATCTGCTTACCCAGATATTATGATTGTTATGGACATTGTTGTGACCGATCTGCCTGATGCTTGGGGTATGTTGCTATCAAGGAAGTGGGCCACAGACCTAGGAGGGAGTATCCAGATGGCTTTATCTTATGCTACTATTCCCTCACCTAGAGGTAGTGGTTTTGTTAGAGGACCCCAAGATGCCCAACAATGAAATTATATATGAAAGTATTGAGAACTATGCTATCTTGTCTAATTCTATAGTTCCTTTGGATGAAAAGGCTGAGAGTTTGAATAATGGAATATGGCATATGTATTTCGATGGTGCATACTCTAGGGATGGTAAGGGTGTTGGAGTTGTGCTCAAATCTCCTCTTGGTCATGTTTTTAGATTTGCTTATAAATTAGAATTTGAAACAACCAGCAATGTGGCGACACATGAGGCCTTTTTGTTGGGCCTTGAGTTGGCAAAAGACTTGAAGGTAAGGTTGCTTATTATCAAGGGAGATTCTCATCTTGTCATTCTTTCAGTCAAAAACAAGTTTGTTGGTAAGAATGATAAGCTCAGGAAGTATCGAAATGTAGTCCAGGACACCATGGAAATTTTTTGATGCACTTAATATTGAGACTGTCCCTAGAGAGAAGAATAGTCAAGCTAATGAGCTTGCAGTAGCAGCATCCACTTTGCAGCTTTCTAATGGATTGGTTCAAGATAAGGTTAAAATGGAAGTATGCTTTAGGCCATCAAATCCTAATAATGTAGAGCATTGGCAGGTTTTCAATGATGAAAGTCAGGTGATTCGTTTTCTAAATAACATGGAGGAATTTGAGGATTTCAAAATTGGCTACAAGGAGGAAGGATGCAATTATACGGAGTGTGAATATGTGACAAATCCCACTCCCATGGGTCTTGTAGCCTTAGAGTGATTCTTTGATAAGCATGATGCCACAAAGAGAAAAGGAGAAAAGAAAATTGATCCAGGGGAATTCATAGAAGTAAATATTGGAAACGATCCAAAGATTATTAAGATTGGTAAGGGTACTAGTGGAGAAGAAAGGAAGAAATTAATTAACTTACTTCTTGAATATAGAGATGTGTTAGCATTTTCATATGATGAGTTAAAAGGTTATAGGGAGCATGTTATGGAACATAGTATCCCTTTGAAGGATCAAAATGCTAAACCTTTTCGTCAGAAACACAAGCAGATTAATCCTAAGTTGGCCCCCTTGGTTCAAAAGGAGCTTCAAAAGATGCTTGCAGCTCGGATTATTGTGCATGCTTGTCATTCTAGATGGTGTTCGAATTTGGTGATAGTTAGGAAGAAGAATGGATTGATTACACAGTGTGTTGATTTTAGCAACCTAAACTTATCTTGTAAGAAGGATAATTATCCTTTGCCTAATATGGAGACCTTGTTTTAAAGGGTAACTAGATCAGGCATGATGTCATTGTCAGATGGTTTCTCTGGGTACAACCAAGTCTTGGCTATGAAAGAAGATAGACATAAGACAACTTTTACAATACCATGGGAAACTTTTCAGTATCTAAGGATACATTTTGGGTTGACCAATGTTGGGGCAACTTTTCAAAGGGCTATGGATTATGCCTTTAAGGGTTTAATTGGAAAAAACATTGAGATATATTAGGATGATCTTACAATGTTTTCTAGGGATGGAATTACTCATATTGATCATCTAAGGAAAAAAAATTACAAGTGCAAAGAGTATGGGATTTTCTTGTATCCTACTAAGTTCGTGTTTGGAGTAACTGAGGGAAAGTTACTTGGTCACATCATTTCTAAGGATGGGATCAAGATTAAACTTGAGAGAGTTGAGGCAATTCAAAAGATTCCATTGCCTCACAATATTAAATCCCTCTAATCCTTCTTAGGAAAGATTAATTTTCTTAGGAGGTTTATTTCAAACTATGCAGAAAATGTTAAGCCTATCCAGAGTCTTTTGAAAAACGAAGCGAAATTTGTATGGGGAGATGATGGTAGGAGAGCTTTTCAAGAAATTAAGGGTTCTATTGTGGAGGCTCCTATTCTTGTTAGCCAGGATTATACTAAGAAATTTATGACCTTTTCTTTCACTTCGGAGGATATTATTGCACGTATGTTGCTCAAGAAGAATAATGAAGGATATGAGCAGTCGATTACTTTTATGCGTAGGTCGCTTCAGGATTCTGAATTGAAGTATAGTACTATGGAAAAGCAAGTATATACCTTGGTCAAATCTCTTAAACATTTCAGAACTTATGTGCGATATTCTAGAGTGATTGCTTTCGTCCCACCTTTTGCGGTAAAAGATATATTAACTCAAACTGATTGCTTAGGTACTAAAGCTAGATGGGTCATGAAGATCCAGGAGTATGACTTGGACATTGGACCCACTAAGCTTGTTAAGGGCCAAAGATTGACTCAGATTTTGACCAAAGGGAATGAAAAGGCTTTTGGTTTGATTTGTCAAAATGATTCATTGATGGTCTCAACTTCACCTGAGCTTCAAAGCTCAGGAGAACTTGAGTCATATAGTGACATTATTTATTATCTGCAAAATCTTTCATGTCCTAGCCACTTAGTTGGTCATAAGAGGAGAACTTTCAGATTAAAAGCAACCAAGTATTGCATTATGCAAGATACTCTTAGATGGAGAAATTCAAAGGGGGTAATACTTTGATAAGTAGATGAAGTTGAAGCAAGGAAATTTATTTTTGTGCTTCATGCAAGATTTGGTGGCAAACATTAGGCTACGAAAACAATAGCCGACAAAATCTTGAGCGTTGGTTATTATTGCGCTTCGATCTTTTCAGATGTGCACAAATATGTTAGAAGTTGCCAAGCATGTTAATTGTTCAATGGGAAGCAAAAGTTAGTTGCTTTTCCCTTATAGCCAGTGATCATGAAGGCTCCTTTTCAGCTTTGGGATCTTGATTTCGTAGGAAAATTTACAGAGATATCTAGTAATGGCTACTCCTAGATTTTAACAGCCAGTTATTATTTTACCAATGTTCCACCGAGTTTCCTGGGCAAGGAAGCGCAAAAGTGGGGATATGCACAAGGGGGACTTATATAAGCAACCTCGAAATTTCAAACGAGGGGACGTCGGAGTCGTAAAAATTACAAAATTAAAAAAAATATAATATATATATATAATATAAATATAAAATACCAACAATATGCAATAACTAAATAGTAAATTTTCATAATTATGAAATGTACAACTAAATTGAAGTTCATCATTTCATATTAGACTATTATGAATTATCATTCTGCAATTTACATCTAAAAGTAAATTGAATCCATCATTTGACATTATGAAATGTTCCATCTAAATTCATCATTTGGCATTGTTGGAAATGTAGGTAGTTTCAGTCATCATAATTGTCATATTTCTTATATCAAACGAAGAAAGAAAAATATGTAAAGAACAAAAAGAAAAATTATTTGTAAAGCACGTGTTTCATCCTCATATTATTTTTCAACTAGGTCAAGCATTTTATTAGTGCTCATAGGGTTTACATGAGTCAAAAAGTCATTGTCATTTTGTAAAAGACCCTATTTGGCATTTGTAATAAGAAAAGAATTATTATTTTTGTTTCTAGAAACATTTTGAGCACTCCCAAGACCAACTCGGCCAGCCACATAAATTCGGCCTAGAGAGGGCTATTCGAGCCTCTTGGAAAGGTTATTTAAAGGAAGAACTTCGATGTATTGTTATATATATATCCAACACATATCTCTTGTCATTGATCTGCAGTAGAAGAAGAATGTAAAGGTCTTGGAAGGCTAAGGAAACCCTAGCGAAGAAGGAGGAAACCCTAGCAAAGTTGAGGATTCTAAAATTTATCTATTGCAGCTCACATGTGCGAGTTTATGAGGGTTTTTGCACACATTTCAAGTCTAAAAACTGCAAATAGAATAGCAGAGCTTCTTTGGAGACATTGTTTTCTTGTCTTGAAGAAAATCTATTTAATGGCTAGCTTGGTTCTTGGTGGAAGTACTGTTTTGGTCTTGAGTCTTGGATATCTCATTTGATCTGATTCTATAAGAAGAGATTTTTTGGGTTTTCCCCTTGGAGGGGTTTTTCCATGGCTTGGAGCCTATATCTAGTGTTCTATTGTCTTTTGTGATCTTTATGTTTGTTGGTAATTGCTTGATGAAGGAAGAAATCTTAATAAGAAAAATGCTAACAGTCTCACAAGTAATTATCATGTAATGGAAATTTGATAATAAGTTAAAAACCTCTCAATTTCCAACATTGTTTCAGAGCAAAGGAAGTTTGAAGGCGGAGGCTGAAGATCGCTTTCACTTCTAGGCTTGATCTATTGTTTTCAATTTTCAATGGCAAAGCAGTTTGATATTTTATATCTCACTCTATGATTCATATTGTGGCTCTTGTCCTATATTAAATTGTCTCGCACTTTGTTGAAGGCTCGCTCAATTATGATGAGAAATTTGCATATACTGAGTTTTTTGTGAACGAAATTATGGCTCTATTGGGTGTCGCTCTTGGTTTCAATTAAATCGCTCTTATGATAGGAGGTTTCATAGCATCAAAGATTTTGTATACAACGATCGCAGTATACAGTAGCTTGAATGCCTTCCATACGATATATTATGACTCGTTCTGCTCACATCACATGTTTCAATAGCAATTCACATGGCACTATGATATATGATATAGAGGCTCGTGTAATTGGTTCATATATATCAGTGTGACATGTTCTCACATAGCACAGTTTCAATCTATGACTTATGTGAATAGTTCTCTGCATCAAATTTGAAGATTCACATATCATGACTTATATAACTCTGAGATTTTTTTTAATGAATCAGCGGCTGCCAATTGGAGATGTCAGGCACATTCGAATCAGTTAGAGTGCTTGCGGATTGTTATTCAGGGTCGTTAGGATACAGGTCATGTGGCTGCAACATGGGATGGTCAAGCCCAATTCGAACATCATGAGTTGAGTTCATTCCAATTCTTTTCAGCAACTGGTCCATACAAAGGTTTATAATTTCAAGGTAAATGAGTTTCAAACATACTTGGTGCCTTAATATGAGGCTACAGATATATCTCATTCTATGGCCTAGGGTCATCATTAATGATGTGCATATGGTAAGTCTCAGAATTATATTTGTGGCAGTATGGCTCAGATCCATGACTCGTCGATATATTACTCGGTAAGAAATGATAGCGATTGGATCATTTAAGTGGCATGATGATCTTTATTATGAGTTCAGGTATATGACATTCAATGGCATTGTGATCATGGCCATCGAATACTCTAAATTACATATATATAATTGATATGCCATGAAAGGTCGACCTTCGCTCGTGAAGCATAAAGGTTGATGGACAGGATCGAATCTCTATGGATGATGGTTCGATTTATATGATAATTGTGACCTTGCTAACAGTTGGTCATATAAACAAAACAATGATCAATGGATAAATCTCGTCTCTCTGACAGAGATATAATAAAACGACAGAATGGGTTTTTGAAGAAGACATTCTAGTTTGAAAGTCTTCTGAAGCAGTTCCTCATAATAATGGAAGTCAAAGGTGCATAGTTTTCCTTTTTGTATATAAGGCATGTATATATCATGATTAGGGTCTTGCAGTTAGGGATTTCCGATAGATTTTGATAACTATAGAGTTGCTAGGGTTTGTAGATATGTATACTTAATGTTACTAAACCCTAGCTGATTGAATCAACCCTAGGAGTGAAACACCCTAACCCTATTTTTTTTGTTATTCCCTCTATAGAAACCCTTGCAATTGAAATGAAATTCATCTAGGGTTTGCAGATAATCTAGGGTATATGGTAAACCCTAGCGAGGGTTAAGTCAGATAAACCCTAGGGTATGACATCAAAACACTTGGGTTGATGTTTCCGCTGAAAGTAAAAACCTTATCAAAGGAAAAGTTAAAGAATTTAGGGTTTGTATTTAAGAACCCTAGGAATTCACCCTTTGAAACACCATGGAAACCCTAGATTGACAGAATTGACATCATACTTTTGTCTTTGTATATTTTTGCTTGGTTGTACTTGTCAGTAAACATTGCAGGTCCATAATAAAGGAGGTGTTACCCACAACTTTCTGGGTGATATCCCTAGGAGAGAAAATTTCTCCAAGATGGTCCTCAGTCGGTACCAACAGCCACCAACTAGCTCATTGTGTCATTTCTCCACCACCTAAGCCAACCATCTGGTTCCTCACCCATCTGTTATGATCGTATGTTTGAATGTGAGCCTCCAAAACCTAAAAATATTGCCTTTTCATTTTGTAATTGAGTATTGTAGTGTGCTTAACATGGACACGTCTAAGCATGGATTAATGGGGGGGGATTCGGCGGAAAGCGTGGGCTAGGTTTGTGCTTTTGTCCCCTAGACCTCTTTTGGATGTTAACATTGGACCCTAGTCCCGTGGGATCTCTTTTACTGACATTTGGGCTTTAGGGATGGTACTACATGGGAAACCCTAATTTTGGTTGCGTGGTCCTGCTCCCTCGTCCACATATATTACTGCCCTTCCACTCATTATAATCCCATTCATCATTTCTCCTACCTGGGTCCACATTCCTCCACTGGGTCCACATATGGTTAGCCTTCCCCTTCCCCTTGCCCACACCTTGGATCGGGCCTGGAATGATGCCCAGGAGGTTGATGCAACTGAAAAGAAAGAAAAAAGCATAATTGGCCACATTCAACAGGAATATGTACCACAAAATGCAAAATATGTTCGAGACAAACACAATTAGCACGTGGGAAAAAGCCAATACATGAGCTCTAACCCATTATCATGGCCATCACCCAGGCTCCTATAGGCCCTAGATAAGCCTTCTTTATCATTCAAGAACCCATGATTGTCCCAAACCCTAGTAGACAATGAACCGCCATACCTTAAAGGGGGTATCCATTGCTATATCTTACACATCATGCTCCTATCCCTTGAGCCTCGAGCAGTCAATTAAAGAAAAATCATATAAGGCAAAAGGCATATATATTATAAAGAAGGGTGGAAAAATCAAGGTCAGGGAACCTCATGTACCATGACTTCTCCCTCATATACATTATATACCCAAAGTGTGGGCTTCTCTTTTATTAGCTACCCTTGTACCCCAACATATGGCCCGGGGTTTCCCCTTTCATTCCCTACTCCATTCATCTATTTATCACATGCCACCACCCTTTAAAGGATGTACCATGGACATATTATCCCCTTTAGAAGTAGAAACCACCTCATAAGATACTTGGTTAACCCCATTTGGAGCTTGGAGACATCAGCACATGCCAAAGCCCACTATGGAAAAGCATGTCATTATGAAGTGCCCACTTGTTTCCCATGGTTTGTAAGCCTTTTTTACTCGATTTCCTTTTATGACTTATTGTACTAGAAGGCTAGGGGATGCATTAGATCTTATGCAGGATTGCAGATGGTATCCATTTTGAGTTTGGTCTCCCTATACGCGGTCCTAACCCTCCAGAGGGGTACATTGGCACATGTAGGGTGTGTATTGAGAGCCATGGGCCTCCACAACAATAGACAGCACTCCATGGATCCCTAGAGATGTTCAGGGATTGCTCAAGATTCACCTATTGGACGAGGAAGATGCACCTGGTTCACCATGCCTAGTTGGCCCCACAATTGTACCATGCACTTGGCAAATGTCCCAGGACTTGTATGTTGATGTGGCATCACTCACACCATCATTTAAACCCTTGTAGATGGTCTACAGGCATCTTCGACTTACTTGGAGACCCATGAGGTCAATTGTGTACCCTCACACCCACTGGGAGCACCACAGGTTTATTATGTGGAGAACAAGGGGCCAACCCCTTGTCCATTACTTTAGGAAGTCCCATTCATCATTATGGCACTTATAGACTTCATCAGGTTTCTTAGAAGGCCCAACGACATGTATTATTGAGCATTCGACCCCTTGAGAGGCTTTTTATTTTATTTATGAGCTAGTTTGGTGGGCTTGTCACCAAAAGTTAGTTATTTTCACATTATTTTTATTTTAGGGGCTAATGTAGGCTCAAGTAGCTAAATCGAACTCATTAGGAGTGTATAAATACAAATGATGAGGGTTCATTTCTGATCATCACTTGGTTTGGACTTGTATCTCTCTTGAGATTTTCACTATTCCTTCTTGGTGGACGAAATTTTGGAGCATGGATGAATTTTGATGTATGGTTATCTTTTCTTATCTTGGAGCTTCTTAATTGGCAAGTTTATTGCTGGTTGGATATATTCCCTTACATGTAAGTACAAACTTAATGCTATTTATTCTTTTACTTTGCCACATGCATTAATGATGAGATTTTTGCTATACTAGGTCTAACTGTTTCATGCATTTACTGTGAAATTGTGGGATTATGTTTCTATATAGCATCTCTTTATGTATGGGCCATGTATGTTAAACGAATTCTCCTGGTGATAATTCTATGACTGAATTTATCTTGACAAGCCATCTCATCTTGCAAAATGAAGTATAAAAGCTTTTAAAAATTAAGGTCACTCTCCTTTGCCCTAATGACAAGCGAAGTTGATCTTGAAGCCTCCTTGACCTAGAAACGAAGTCCATTCTCATATTCTTCTTGACTCCAATCTCCCCAAAGGATTAGGCATTGGTCTACCATAAGGTGATCACTTAAAGAACCATTTTTCTTCACCTCTCCTTCTTTATTCCAAATCTAACCACATTAGGTCTCATATGGCATCATTTTCCCAACAAACCACCCATAGAAAAACTTTGATCTCTTGGCCTCTACTGCGTTGGTGTGTTTCTTAGGCCTCCTCCAAATTTGAGGGAATTCCAACGATGGGGTTCTGAGATATCCGAAGCCCTAGCCTTGAGATTGGTTTTTGCCCTAAGTTTCCCTATGCTAGTTCCTCATAAAGATCATTTTGCACCTTTAAGTGAAAATCATTTCTTTGATCCCCTTCTCCTCCTAGTTTAGGTCAAATTCATCATTGGTAGCTAAACTCCCTCCACTTGACCTAGCTTGGGTCCCCTTGGTGCCGTGTGGTCCCATACCTCATCAAAATCAATTCTTCAAAAACCACTTGGGAAACCAAGTTTTATAAGGATTTTAGGGAATTGAAAGCTTCTTTTCAATTCACACTTATTAAACCTAGCCCTTAAATCCTCACCACCTTCTCGTAGAAAGCCTTATACCTTGCTTAAGAAGCAAGCAAGTCTCATTCTTGAGTCTCCCCTAGGAAAGGGTCCTCGAGATCACTTCACATCCATCTTAGTTGATTTATCCTTCATAAGTGAATTCCTATATATCAGGTCTCCTCCCATTGGTGAAATTATGTAAAGAGTAGGAAGCTTTAGTTGTGGTGACAGTAAACTTTAGCTTCATTGTTGCTTTCGACCTAGCAAGTGTCCCTCTAGGATCCCTTGCTAGTTTGAGCGGTAACAGGGGGCAAGACGAGAAGGATGGAAAAGCAAAGCAGTTCTTATGCTTATTAATAATGAGCAAGATGGAAAAGAGGGAACTGTAAGGACCCTAATGGACATGAAGAGTTCATAGCAACACATTAATGATATGAAGATGAAGCATGGCATTATGATAGTAAAATTAGAGTCTACATTATCAAGTTGCTATGGACAAAATCATCTAATTCTCAAAATTAAGAAGATTGGGACCACATTGCATATTATTGTTCATTTGAACATTTTCTAACATAATGTTAGAAGAAGTCATTTTGCAAAGATGGATCATCATGATCCTACAAGAACCATTATTTTGGAGGTTCTTGGAAGAAGCATTATAACATTATTGGTATATATTCCATCTAGTATGGAAACAATGCTTTTGAAGGATGGAATGTGGATAGTCAATTTGCAGACTTTCCACTCCTAGGAAAGAACTCTATCTTCGACTGGTATAAGAAGCAAGCTCATTTAAGATCAATGGCTAGATCGTTGTATGGAAGCAAAGATTACATAAGATATTGATCAACATCAAGAATAGTCTTTGGAAGAAAGAAAGGGAGTTAACAATAACAACTCCAAGGAAAATATTGTAAATTGGTAATCAAGTTAGATCCATGGGCACTCTGATTAAAATAAATACATGAAGAAGAATTCATGCGGAGATGGATCATGTGAAAGGATGTCGATCTCAAAGAACTCAAGAAAGTTGATGCTTTGATGAGAAGGCCATCATAAGGTAAGTCTAATGTTAGTATTTTTGTTATTGGTTATCTGCCTAACATATTGTTTTGCTACCTGGAAGGACATTACAAGAATACATGATGACAGATGAGGCAAGTTCAACTGTATGGATTGAATATATGGTTTTTGGTAATCATGTAGTCAAGATGTTTGCATCAACATCTTGGGATTGAAAGGTAGCAGTTTGAAGAGATAACCTAAAGTTCAATTTCATACAATGAAGATCACTTTCAGAGGGACCTATGATTGGATTGAAGTTTGATAAGGCTCAATATAATGTTGTTATGAATATAATTTATAGTAAAAATAATAAAAATGTAAACAATAATAAAATAATTAATTTACTAGTAGTTAATAATGAAGAGGTATGTCCCTAAGGACATAACCTTTGTGAAGAGGTACCTGCCTCGGTATATAAGCAAACCTCATTCTCATTTGTAATCATCTCATATCTCACATCAATTCTTTTATCCAATATTCAATATACAATGTCCTACAATGGAAGTCTTTGTCTTCGAAGTACTTTAAAGCTTACTCTGTTGCGTATACGAACCTTGTTCGTTATATTGGTATCAAAGCATTCCTCTAAGTATATGAACTTTGTGCGTTACAAATGCCTTCACTGATGATAAAGAAAGGAAAGTGATAAGCAAGGTCAATGGCCTGAACCCTATCACTAGATTGAAGGAAGAGACACCAAGGAAAGAAGGAACCACGCAGCTATCTCCATGAAGAAATGGTAGTTGATACTCTTATGGGAACAAGCTAGAGAGCTTGTGGTTATGACTTCCCAATTAAAAGGAAGAAAGGATCTCCTCTCTGGTTCAAAGAGGAGTGATGATAAACATCACATGTGCATTCTCTTCTTCATGTGTCATGCACTTGACCTAGACTAACAGTCGTAAGTCTAAGTGGAGGCCATGAAGGAAGAACGATGTAGGATTGGATAAAGCATTTGTGGTTTCCTTGAGGATAGACAATCCAAGAAAGGAAAGGTATTGACACTCTTTGAAGATCCGACAAGGTATCCAAGATAAGAGTGGTCGAAGAGGACCGATATTCTTTGAGGATTGAGGGTTAAAAATCAAAGATAAGAATAATCCTACAAGGGCATACCTAGTGAACATCCGGATTGGGAATGTGCCTTAGAGGTAGTGCGGTATCTCATGTAAAGCCTCCCAGCATAATGCTCTCAAATGAAGTTGAACTTGTCAACTTAGGCCTCATTGACAATGTTGGTCATAATGTTGATGCTTACAAATGGCTTACAAATTTGACTCTTCTTATGAGAATATTTCGGTTTGAAGATATCCTTGTACTAGTACAATTATGAATACCTCCCTAGATAAGAGGGAGTGTT
The DNA here is from genome assembly GCA_000404065.3 of Pinus taeda. Taxonomy (NCBI): domain Eukaryota; kingdom Viridiplantae; phylum Streptophyta; class Pinopsida; order Pinales; family Pinaceae; genus Pinus; species Pinus taeda. The sequence continues at coordinate 161,912 of APFE031705718.1, forward strand.
GGAAATGTATCTAGTTTCGGTCTTCATAATTATCATATTTCTTATATCAAAAGAAGAAAGAAAAATATGTAAAGAACAAAAAGAAAAATTATTTGTAAAGCATGAGTTTCATGCTCATATTATTTGTCAACTAGGTCAAGCATTTTATTAATGCTCCTAGGGTTTACATGTGTTAATTTTCTCTTAGGGCTATATTGTTCTTTGCTTTGATAATTGCATTCCATTGAATTCACCCCTCAACATTATAACATTATGTGCAATTATATAGAAAGAACGATATCAACAACAATGCAGCATAAAATAAAAGGAACTTAAGAAGAAAAGCATTCACACATAGAAACACTAGGATTGGTCAGAGACCAGGGCAAACCCCCACAAGAGAGAAAACCTAGAATTCTTCTTCTTCTTTTATTAGATTTCATCGATTGATCAGCTGAGATAAAAAGTACAAGATACAAATATCAAAATCTTGTTCACAACTTCGTTTGTAAACAACTTTCATCGCCAATACTATCATCAATACTTGTTATTAGGGTTGCAACATACTAATATTGTTATAGTGTCAAGACCAATATTGCTCATACATAATATTGTACTGTGTGAGGTCATGAGCATAAATAATACTATGTTGTGAGGGCCCATACATAATATTGAACTGTGGCATGATCATAAATACCAAGCTATGCATAATACCAAGATGCCATATAATGTTGTGATGCCATACATATTTAACAGAGATGAATTGTGATCCCAATGATTCCATATATATATTATATATATATAATATATATATATATATATATATAATATATATATAGTACTATAGCAAGATCATATATATTGTTCTTGTAGCAATGACGCCACACACATATTGTATTATAGTGAGATTGTATACATACAGTCCTGTAGCACTATCCAAGACCAACACCATTGTCTGAAACCATGCATATAGAGATTGTTGTGTGAGATAATGTCTATCTATAAGTGTTGAGACCCATCTACACAGAGACTCATCTATATAGGGAGACTCGAGCAATGACAAAAGAGCGTGACCATACATAATGTGTTGATCGTGAGTACCTCATCAACGACAAATCCATATAATGCAGAAGTGTCGTCATCCAACAGAGATGTATGACTATGATACAGAGATAACCATGAAACCATAACAGAGATATCATAGTCAAGTGAAGGTAAGATCCTATGCCATGCGCAGTTAATGGTCTGTGCCATGCGAAATTAATAGATTGTGCCATGCGAAGATAAGCCCCTATGCCAAGCCATGTGAATTCAGTCTTCGTGCTAACCAAGCAAAGATGCCACAGATCACACATAAGCGAAATTTGCCTCAGAACAGTACCATACGAGCCTCAGAAAATCTGTCATCCTAAATGCTGATTTGGGAGATCAACTCCTGACTATATTTAGTTGTTTTGACATGCCGGAGGGTCACAACTTTTGACTAAGGCCAACATGACTTGATGGAAGCCGACCTTAAGTTTATTTCAAATTTGAATTTCAAAGATAAGTTCATTCCCTCCAATAAAATTTGAGCCAACTTGGAGAATCTCGAAGACGATAGGGCTAGGGAATTTCTCCATAGTTCCCAAAAAGTTAACAATATAAGTCAAAGAGTCAATGTCATTTTGTAAAATACCCTATCGGGCATTTGTAATAAGAAAAGAATTATTACTTTTGTTTCTAACAAGTGCCATGGTTTACGATGCTTCTATCTTAGTGTAGGCATCTGCTAAGTGCCAAGGTTTATGGTGCTTCTATCATGCTTGTTGAAGTAGGGTGATGTCAGCAAGTGTATAGTTGAATATTTGATGTAAGTCGAAAGATTGATGTAGCTTGAGCAGAGCTTGACTGAGTTGACAGGTTTGATCTTTTGAGCAGAGGAAGTTATTCTTATTACAGATCAAAAAAATCAATAGTTCATTTCATTTATTTTATTGAGCATAGATTGCATTGCGGTTTGATATTGTTTATTGAGCAGAGGTGGATACAGTTTGAAAATATATGAAACGTGGCATGTTGTGGTGAATTGAAGGTTGGAACCTTCAAGGCAAGTGGTAACTTGCTGAGTAGGGTGGGGCACGGTGTCGCAAGGCAAAGAGTTGAGTCTCCTTCAAGTTGGAACCTGAGAACACTTCAGGGAGGCAAGGTGGTGCTAGGGTAGGTTGGAGCATGTATAGGGTGTTGGAGCATCCTTCCAGTTGGAGCTGGTAAACTAGGGCGTTGGAGTGTCCTTCTAATTGGAGTTGGTAAACCAGGGAATTGGGGCATCCTTCCAGTTGGAGCTAATAACTTGAGCGTCAGAGCATCCTTGAAGTTGGAGCTTCATATTGATGTAATTTATAAAGACCTATATTAAGAAGCATTCGGTGGTTTTTCTCCCATAAAGGTTTCCACCTAAAAATCTCATGTCTACTATCTTTGATATTTTGCATTGTTGAATGGTGTTGTTGATTTATGTTTTGACCTGATGCAAATGTTAATCAATGCTCTGAAGATTAAAACTTAACTAATTGAAGTGAAATACCAATTCACACCACTCTTAGAATTTCCAAAAACAGGCAGATCCTAATCATGGATCATTGCCTTGGCAACTCCAATGATAGCCCTGTTCTTCCTCTCTGCAACCCCATTTTGTTGTGGGTTGTAAGGTACTGCCAACTCCATCTTAATTCCCACCTCCTTGCAGAAATTTTTGAAGTCGTTGGAGGTATACTCAACCCCATTGTTGGTCCTTAGAACTATGACCATCCTCCCTATCTAGTTCTCCACGAGAGCCTTAAACTCCTAAAACTAACTAAAGGCCTCATCCTTGGTCTTTGAAGTAGATCCATGACCTCATGGAGAAATCATCAATGAAGGTCGCATAGTAACTGTAACCACTCAAAGATGTTATTAACGTAGGCCCACACACATCTAAATGAACCAAATCGAACATTCCTTTATACCTACCAGCACTGCTAGAAAAGGTAGCCTTGGCATACTTGCCAAGTCAGCATCCCTTGCACATGCCCTGCAGCTCTACACTAAACTCTAGGAGACCAATGACAATCTCCCTCAATATCAGCAAAGCCTTGTGATGCACACGAACCATCCTCCTATGCCATAACTCACACAAATTGTCACTATCATGAACCTAAGCACGTACAGGATGAGCCTTTGACATGTACAAGTTACCTTCTTTGCTTCAAATTACTCATCCAGAGTTTGGACTAGAAGCCCTCAGCTTGACAAGTACTTATCCATCTCAGAAATAGACCTCAGACCCTTTTTCCTCCATGGTTGACTACGAGTAGGTTGACAAGAAACACCATTATCCACAAACCATGCAACCTTGGCAATAGTGCCAAAAAGACAAGACACTTGGTGGCAAGCTCACTAACATGTGTGTATGTCAATGCTACAACTTGTTGTGCCTTTCCCTTTCCTTTGTTCTTGTTCGAAAATGGACCTACATAATGGCCAAACTTATGAAAAAAAAACAATTTCACTTTGCTCATGTCTTTCTTCTTAACATCCTGAGAGGTGGCCTCCCCACTAGAATTCTTCTTAGTCTCCCCCTTCCCCCTCCTTTCTTGACTAACAAGGGAAAGGTTCTCATCATCACCCTTGTGCTAGCCTTCACATAGAGATTCCTCTCGAATCTCCTCTTGAATGAAATCATCACATAATCTTTGCCAGTTAGGAAGCTTTTCTCGTGCCACAATGCATTTAACGAAGCAAGCCCATGGCTTAGTAAAGCCACTTACGAGTCGTCCTCACAGTTTCTCAATCTTACATGACGTCCCCAATTGCAACCAACTCATCACAAACTTGTGATATCTTGGTGAGATAAGATGCATTTGTATATGATCCTCATCTTTGTGCCCCTGAGTTTCTCCTTGAGCACCATCTTGTTGTTTTGGTTATCACTCTGGTATAGTTTCGTCAAAGCCTCCCACATCTCCCTAGCAATATTATTTCCAGATAAATAAGCAATCACATGATCCTTCACTGCATCTAGAATAATCCACCTGGCTTTCACATCTTTTGATTATGGATGGGCAGTTGCACAGAATTGTAGGAGGGACAAGTTTCTGTTCAGCAAACTCCCAAATGTTGTTCTACGTCAATACCAATGCTATCCTCTCCTTCTAGAGACTGTAGTTGGATGCACCCTTCAACCAGCCTTCAAATCTCAGTCCAGTTGCAACACCATAGAATAAAAAATTTACTGCTGAAAAGTTATCTGCTTTAAACCTATGACAAATTGATCTCACTCCTTCAGAGGTTATTGCTCTAATACCATGTTAAATTCCTGAATACCAGATCTGATTTATATTCCTAACAGTATTTTATACCAAAAAATTATATAACCCAGTAAATTAATTTTTTGAAATTGCTAAATAAAAAATACATTGGCATTTTAACAATAAATATGCAGCAGAAGCACAAGTATAAAATCAATCACACAGCGGAAAATTTAAACCCTCCAATTTATCCTTCACTTCTATTACTCGGAATAAATAAAGGTTCCCTTGCAGGGAAAATGGCCCACATAGGATTACAAAATTTATACAGCAAATGGAACCTGGCCACCGGAGAATTTATGCTTCACCAATCTAGAATTTGACCTCCTCTCTCCTAGCCTCATATGGCACTCGCACTGGATGAATCTCTCGTCCTTAGCTAGGTCGTGACTCATACAGCCCCCTATGCAAGCCTCCAAGCTAAAGCTCGCCTGCCCCCCTACAAATTTGGCCTTCAAGGATCTTGGCCTCCACAAGTTTTCTCTATCCAGAATCTCCTGCTACAGTGTTTCCTTCTCCTTAGCATTGAATCTCTCACTTTTCACTTGAGAGAATCACTCTCTCAATGAGGTGATGTATCTTCCTCCTCGCCATAAGCTTTATTTTATAATTTCTCATTGATTTAAATCCCTAACCCTAATCTTCAAACTGATGGATGGCTAGGATTAAATCCTAACCCACTTGAGATCAACGGTAGAGATTAGATCTAATTCACTAAAGTAAATAATTCATTTTTCTTTAGAAAACCTTAGCCCAATAACCAACATTAATTAATTAAATAATCAATGTGCTCTTCCTGGCGTAAACTTAGGAAAGATCATAAAAGTCACTTAATAGCTTAAACAAGTACCTAGAGAGTCTTTCAACAACTTTTGCATGCTTGACACTTAGCCTATGCAGAAGCACATGTCCAAGCTATAATCGTCAGCACCCACCAGAAGTAGGTTGTTCCCTACCTCCTACAGGAACTTAAAACTGAGAAGCCAAAAGAAAACATAGTTTTTATATTTATCTTTTCTCTAACTTCTTTTCTGACTAAAGATTACCTCTAAATACAAGGCCCCTAAAAGCCCTAAAAAATAAATCCATTTGTATTTTCCAAAGGGCAGCTTGGATTGAAAAAAAAAAGTGCAGACTTCAAGTAAGGCTTGGATGGGGTACCACTAAGCACCTTCAATCAGTCAAGACTGAGATAGTAACGGTAAGTGTGCCATTAATGAAGCCAGAGAGTTATTGGGATGCTTGGGTGTCGAAGACCAAGCATGTACTATTTGAAAGTAGATGATTGTCTCCACTCCTTGTTCTTTAGTATCATGATGTACGTATAGTAATGTATTGTTGTAATAATACGATAACAATATATTCATCTGTCTTTGTACATTCTGCCTAACATGAAGAAAATGAATGGGTCCACCTATTCCAACTTTCAATAGTTGCCTAGTTGGATAATAAAATGTGCATAACTGTCAATTCTTCACTACATCTCCTAACTTTTCTGAATATTATTTACTGTACATACATACACACATGTATATTTATGTATTATGGGGCATGGTTCCATATGTCATGCCCTTAAATTGGTGGGTGAGGAGGTATGGAAGTGGAGGTTTTCTCCAACTGTAATTGAAACTCACCCCAAATCTCCCATCCCTAAAACATGGTCTAGTGAAATGGATGTTCAAATAGGCATTTAACTATCAACCGGTCAAATATAGCAAAATTAAATTCTGGGACTGCTTTCCAATTACATAAATTCCAAGATTGCTCAATCAATAAAATACCTTCGAGACTGATGGTATTTCTCAAGCAAGTTTACCAATCGCATGTCTCTTGCCCGATCATCCAAAACCTGGAAATGACATATTTAGAAGAAATAGGATCACCCAAAAAATAAAGCAGAGAACCCTTCTAAACTGCATAGAATTGCTAGTTTGTATCATTAAGAAAAATGCATTTGCTCCATTTTAATAATACATATATACCACTGCATCCCAGAAATGCTATCTAATGAACCTCACAAAAACTAAAGAGGTTTCAGGTCCCAATTAAATATCTTTGACTTGGTAGAGTTGGAGCTGTAACTTGAAGAAGAAAGCAATTGCTCTCAGAGCCAAGAAAATCTTCACAATCTATATTTTAGGTTTGAAGATCAAAATTATTTTTTAAGAAAATCTCTAGTCTCCTTCCAATTCAATCACTTGATGCCAATATAGATATGTTTGTTCTTGTACCTCCACTATTTGCATGACATCATGATTTGCAGCCAAATCCTGTGACCCAACAACCACCTATAAGAAAAACATGCCCACATAAGTACAATTTCTAGAATGCTCATACTTGCAACAAATCAAACAAGAAATTCAACAATAAATAGAAAATAATCATATATATTTTACTTAAGAAGCTCCTAGGATGAGTTTGAATTGAAATTACAAAATGACAGCAGTTCAATGTCTATTAACTAATCTATAACTCTTATAGGAATTATATAGAAGTACCTTTATAGGATTTGGGTCCATAAACTCTTTGGCCAATTGATGTACAGCTACTGGCCAAGTTGCACTAAACATAACTGTTTGCCGAGCTACAAATGGAATGAAAAAAGTTTTGTACCTTAGTTAATTAAAGCCAAAATGTTCAAAATGTGTAGGCGAAAGCCAAGCACATCAATGAAACTCAATAACTTGACCAAATTTGTCAGTGTAAGATAATGCTATTTTAAGTATCTAGGACTCCACCACAAGAGCGGTTGGATGAAAAGAAGGCAAGTAATTTTTCATGTTTAAAAGAAATTTAATAAATTGTCAATAAAAAATTGCAGCACATGATGCAAGTCATTAAATTTTTCTAGTTGATATTTCTCAAACCATCCATAAATATCAATTTTGCTTGTGTTTGCTTTGCACACAAGACACTCCCCTTGAAATTACCCCATCACTATCAAATCCAACCAAAATTCAAACAAATAATGAGCGCAACTATAGATAAAGCAAGCAATCATGAAAATACCATTAGATTTAGGAATTCTATTTAAGATAATATAGATCATTGAAGCATACTTAAAACGTTGAGCAATTGAAGCTTTCCTACTCTTCAATAACAACAGGAAGTTCACTGTGATAATCTAGGGCACAACTTTTTAGGCACAAAGCAAAAGACAATTATGTATGGTGGTAAACATAGAAATATCAATGAATAAATGAAGAACACAGTGTACCGGGGGGGGTTTGTATATTTGTCACAACCCATACCACAATGTTTGTGTCTCTTTGAATTTTGAAATGAATGTCTACCAATAAAAAATTATTAATAAATAGCCAGTATTATGCACAAACCAAAAGACGACTATGTATAGAAATATAAATGAATAAATACAATACAGTGTATTGTGAGGAGCAGGGAGCGGATTTGCATATTTATCACAACAGATAGAACAATGATTGTGTCTCCTTGCAACGACTATTTATTAATAATTTATTTAAAATAATAATAATAATAAAAATTTATAGGCATATAACATGTCTACCCCTTTTACAATGAATAAACCCCCACAAGAAATTCAAATTATTAAATTCCCTTTGCCATCCATAGAATGCCAGCAAATGGAGTAGGATGACAGATTTTTGATGTTTTTCTATTCAAACTCATCAAAAAATTGTTTTAGTAGATAGGTTTTCATAAGGGAGATGCCAGGCACACGTGCCAAATGGAATCAATTTCCAGTGTCACAAAGAAAAAAACTGTGGTTGCTCCACCCAATAGTTTTCTTTTGACCACCAGCATTGCGTCATGGATCTTTAAGGTGTATATATTCTCTTTGTTCTTTTCTTCTTTCCAAAAGGTGAGGAGCACCAACGCTGTATAAAGTCTAGACATATCACAGTTTTCCCCCACTTCCTTTCACTCATTCCACATCTCATTTACTCCCTTACTATAACCCCCAAAACTACTGTTTCTTTCTTAGCTATTGTTTTCGACTCCAAAATCCAAACTAATATCTCTTTTTGTTTTGATAACAAACTATATCCTTAGCCAAGCTTGAGATAAGTGAGTGCATAAGGGTCTTTACTATCTCTCTAGTTACAAGGTACCATGTAATTACTTACCCTATATAAGGCATGCATCTATATGAGAGGAAGAAGGATGAATAAATAGAAGTTGTAGAAATGCTTACAAAGACTAATATACTTATTTATCTCTAGTTGGGGCATCGTGTTATTCTCTTCCTTGGCATAGACTTCTTATTTTATTGGATTGTTTTAAAGCAAGTGTATTTATTTCCTTGACCCAACACCCAATGGTTTCAAGGCTGAAACTGAACAGAGGCGAAGGGGGAGATTCATTCTTAAGTGAACAAGTATACACTATTTGGCTCTTATTAAAGAATGAAATTCAGTGTATACTTACAAAGCTTTCAATTTGCTATGCCTTCTTTTACTTTCACTATGTTGAGTGATAATTGATGAGAGCTTGACTAATTGAAAATTTGTCATGCATTATCTTTCGATCTTTGAATTTAGATCACCTATTAAGATTGTTGAGATGAGAGGTACCAAGAAATGTTCCATATTGTTTAAAGATTGAGTGCACATGATTCCGCCGTGACTAAAAGTTGGGACAAGTGTGCCATGGGGTTATGAGTATGATGGCTTGCAACAGAAATTTTCATATTTTGGCTATTTTATTGGCAGTTTTCATTGTTGATTTTGCGTTTGAATTGATAATTAGGAACTGTGTAGTGTTGAGGAAATGAGTGCCAGTTCGTTTGAATTCTCTCGAAAATAATGAATAACAGGATTTATGTAGTCACAAGCGTATAAAAAGAAGTGAAGAATTTTTTAAGTCTGCCCAGTTTGAAATTTCCACCTCTCTTCTATGAGGCCCCAGATCTACTTCATAGAGTTTTTGGCCTTAATGGTCAAACTAATTTCTTCAACATTCTTGAAAGAAACTTAAGACCTGTCCAAGACTACTTAGAGCAAAACTCAAGAATATAAACAGTAGGAGGACTTCAAGCATAGATCATTTCAGTTGCCCTTGGGGCAACAAAAAAGAGATCTGAAAATTACTTCAATTACAGCAAAACTATAACAACGAAAAATCAAATGTGAAAGTTTCATTAACCATGCTAAAACAACATTTCACTCAGCCCCACTATTACAATAAATCAACATAGTAAAACAGACATGAAACTTGCTCAATACATGAGAAACATCAGATCTGCAATCTCAAATTTGGGACAGAAATGATACACCTCATATTATTAGAGTAATGACAATATAGTACAACACCTCAGCTCATCCCACGCTGCTATAATAATTCCTTGCAGCACATCTCAAATCAATGAATTCTAAACCCTAGCTAGGACATCCACAATCACTACAAACCCTAACCAGCAAAACCAACATCAAGCAAGCTATCCCACCAAGCCAACATGTAATATTCATAATGGAAATATTAAGTGATAACAGCCATAAAGTCTCAGACATGCAACCAAAATTAAACATGAGCAGAAATATTACAACACTAGAGATTCACACCAAGAATGCTGAGCCATATTATTAATCTGATAAAATGGGGTACAATGAGTTGGAACAAGTGCACCTGGGCTTGCTACAGCAAGCTAGACAAGTCCCAGGTGAGAGAAGTGCTACCCAAGTGCAAAAACTGGTGTTTCCTCCAAACCCCTGCGCTGACCCAGTAATTCTGCTACTTCTGGTTTGAATGGAACAGGTGTTTGACCCCTCTAGAGTACTCAGAAAATTCTGCAAAATTGGTTGTAAGCTCTCCTCAAAAGACCCACAAAAACTCAGAAAGCTTAGGGCTCAATCACAACCTGCTCAACAGGTCCTAAACGTGTGAGTTCATTGGCCCATTGATTCTGCATCCCACAGGGAAAACTCAGCTAAGAAATGAGCATGCAACCTCCCACCAACAGCTGAGAAATAGTCAAGCAATTAGCCCCTGCTGATAGGCAATTTTCCCAGTAAGAATTATAAGTGTTGCCAACTCCCCAAGCTATCACGAATTCGCTGCTCCTCCAACTCTGCACAAGCCCCAGAAATGCACAATTATGCCCTCCAGAAATATCCACAATTCAGGCCTGCAAACTCCCTTAATTCCCCAGCAAAATTATGCAATCAAATCTCCTCACACCTCCTGGACCTGTGCCGCTTTGTAGCCCCTTCTCCCAACTGGTGCAAAATTATCTTCTTCGCCCAGTCTGCTCAGAAAATGGGTCGAATGTCCCAGCAATCACCACCAGAACAGCGCTGGAAATTGTGACAAAGGCTCCCCTAGAGTGGCACTCGAAGTCCACTGAAGTGGGAGGTGAGATTCCTGCCCAGAAACCTCTTTGTGCTGAACAGCACATTGTAGACTTGGCTCAGCACTTCAAACGTACAAGAGAGTAAATTCCAAATTGACAAAAGGGCCCAAGATGAGGTAGCTCCCTTCTATTTATCTTGGCCGCCTCCTTCTCCTTGTGGACCACATCGACCCCCTTTGCCTCCTTTCTCCCTTCAATTGGACTTTCCTCCAAGGGATTCGATTTTCTCTCCCTTGGGGTCACCCAAACATTCCACTAACTTCTAAATTTTCCCCCATCTGCTAATGTTTGCCCAAAATTTTCCTAACTCCCCAAAATTGCAAAATTGTGTGGCTGCCTTAATAAAGTTTATTTGGAGGGAACATTACAGTCTTCCCCTCCCAAATCTTGCTTGCCCTCAAGCAATTGTAGTGTTGGGTGTTGTAATATGTGTTCTCCCTCCCATGTAGCATCCTCCTCTGGCAGCCCTTTCCACTGGACAAGATACTCCTCAATGGAACTGCTCCTAAGCTTCCTTTCCCTTACCTCTAAAATGGCCTCCAACTCCAAAATCAAATGCCCCTCATCATCAAGTGGCGATAACTCAGTGGTTGTTGTGACCTGCTGCTCCAATGCCTTTTTCAAGCAAGAGACGTGGAATACATTGTGCACTTTACTCCCTGGTGAGAACTCTAGCTCATATGCTACCTCCCCAACTCGTTTAGCTACTTTGTAAGGCCCTTAAAAACGCAGCTTCAAGTTATTGGCTATCTTTTGCTTAAGTGCGGACTGCTTGTAGGGTTGAAGTCTCAAAAAGACTAAGTCTCCAACCTCAAAGTGTCTCTCTACTCTACCCCTGTCTGCATATCATTTTTGTTGGTTCAGGGTTGTTTGCAAATTGTCCTTGAGAGCTCTAAGGATGTCTTGGCTCTCTTGGATCCAGTGTTTGGCCCTTGGGGCCCTACTGTCTCCAAAAACCATGTCAACAAAAGTTAGAGCATCATAACCATACAAGGCACGAAATGGAGACATACCTATAGACAAGTGGTGAGTGGTGTTGTAACAATACTCTGTCGAATGAAGCCACTTCACCCATGCACATTGTTGGCCTGTCACATAATTGCGCAGGTACCTTTCTAGCCATTTGTTCACGATCTTCGTCTGACCATTCGTTTGTGGATGGTAGCTGGTACTAGGTGTAAGCTCAGTCCCCACAAGGCAGAACAACTCCTGCCAAAATCCTCCCATAAACCTGTTATCTTTGTCGCTAAATATGGTCTTCAGAAGACCATGTAGCTGAAATACCTCCCTAAAAAACAACTTGGCCACATGTGAGGATCAATATCGAGATGGTATGGCGAATAAATGGGCATACTTGGTTAGCCTATCAACCACTACATAAATGTAATCTTGCCCCTCCACCGTCGGAAACCCTATAATAAAATCCATAGACATGCTCTCCCATTTCCGCTCAGGAATAGTGAGGGGTTGCAGTAAATCAGCCCAGTGTGTCAGCTCCCCCTTGTTCCTTTGGCAAGTTTCACACTCTCGAATGTGCCTCAATACATCCTCCTTCAGGCCTTTCCAGGTGAAGCGCTCTTTGATGGCCCTGTACGTCTTGGTGAACCCCTGATGTCCTGGCAGTGGGTATCATGTGCAACATGCATTATCTTCTCCTGCAATTGGGAGTCAGGCACTAGGTAAATCTTGCCCCTGTAGTAGATTACCTCATCATCACCCTGTACCTGTCATCATCTGTCAAGCCATCCAAGACCTCACATGTGTTTCAGTCCTTGAAGTACTTGACCAATAGTCGCTCCCTCCATTCTGAAGCAATGCTCATGAGTGAATGTCGCGGGCCTCCTGGATAATCCATCCGTCACCACATTCAGGTTTCCCTTGACATACTCTATGTCAAAATCCTATGCCTAGATCTTACTGACCAACTTTTGTTGCCTCTCATTCAACCCCTTTTGTTCCAAAAAGAAATGAAGGTTGTTGTTGTCAGTCTTCAACTTACACCTGTTGCCCACCAGATATTGTCGAAACTTGCATAGCGCATGCATGATGGCCGCATCTCCTTGTCGTATGTAGAGTACAACCTCTCATGCTTCTCCAACTTTCTTCTCTCAAATGCGATGGGGCGCCCACTCTGCATCAAAACTGCCCCAAGTCCCTCTCTAGAGGAATCACACTCTAGCACAAAGGGTTGCGAGAAATTCAGTAGAGCCAACAACGGGCAATTGCTCATCATTCTCTTGAGGTGCTCAAAAGCCTCCTGCACCCCCTCAAACCACTCGAAAGCCCCCTTCTTCATCAAATCAGTAAGGGGTGCTGCCAACTATGAGAATTCCCTCACAAATCTCTTGTAATAAGTGCACATGCCCAGGAATCTCCTCAACTACGTCACATTCTTGGGTTTAGGCCAATTCAAAATGGCCCAAATCTTCTCCTGACACACACGCACCCCATCCTCCCCAATGATATGGCCAAGGTACAACATCTTTGTTAGTCCAAACTCACATTTGGACATCTTTGTTAGTCCAAACTCATTATGAAGACCTCCCCAAGTTAAGACGGAGTGTTGAAATTGTAACTAGGTTCGGTCTTCAGAATTATCATTGTACTTGTATCAATATATATTTCATGCAAAAACCAAAAAACAAGAAAAGGAATTTTTATTTATTTTTCAAGCATGGGTTTCATGCGCAAGTCAAATTGTTCTTTTATTCAAGCATGTTCTTCATGCCCATTATTATTTGTATTGGTCAAATTCAAAGGCTTATTCATCGCCTAGAAAAAAAAAATCAAAAGATGTAAATTGGGTCAAATTCACCTCAAGAAGCCAATCAGCCCTACCTGTCAAGTCGGTCCTGTCCAGGGAGAGACACCTATTCGATCACCTCTGGACAAGTATAAATAAAAGTTAAGTTGAGCTCATTTGAAGACCAATTTGTGGCATCTCATCCTCTATTATTCTGAGATAGAACAAGAGAAAGAGCGAAATTAAGGAGAGAAAAGAAGAGGCTAAAGGCTGATGTTTCTTGAAGCTCGCATATGTTAAATTTTGTTACTGATGCTAAACTTGTTGCTGGATCTATCACTGTATTTGATGCTGGAATTATTGATGAAAAAATATCTTGAAGGAGGGCTTGACTAGGCATCTTCAAGGTTGGAGTCTTGTTCTTGGGTTTTGGATATCTCACTTTGATCTGATTCTATAACAAGAGATTTTGTTTGGGTTTTCCCCCTTGTGGGGTTTTGCCTTGGCTTGAAGCCTATATCTTTGTGTTCTTTGTCTCTTGTGATCTTCATGTTCTATACATTTCTGGTAATTTCTTAATGAAGAATAATATAAATTTATTAAGAAGCCAACAAACACTCACAAGTAATTATCAAGTAAAGAGAAATCTACCCTAATTAGCCAGCCTATTTATTTCTCAACAATGAGTACTTTGTGATGATCTACGCAAGGCATTCTCGTAGACTTTGTCCCTACCAATTGCTAGAGTGGGTGCAATTTCTATTAGCTTGAACACCTCAATATTTGTTTGTATTTTTTCCCTGTTAGGAAATGGAGGTTTGTCTATGTCTAAGGCAAATCATTCCTGTGGATTGGAAAAATCATTCAAATAGGTTTTGTCTACCTTTGGCATTGAAGAACCATTTTGACCTTTAGGTCACTTCATCATTCAAAAGGAAAATTCTTCTTGAACCATCATTGTCACCGAGGAATCCCTAGATCAAGCAATATTCTTCGAAGCTCAAGGGTTGATCAACCACTTCAATGGTTTTTGGTTGCGTCTCATGAGACTTCATAAGCGGATCTCCTATGTTTGGAAGCCCATTTTCCGTGATGGAGTGGATCTTTACCCATGTGCTCATTTGTTCATAGTGAAATTTGACTATGATGAGAATGAAGACAAAGTACACAAATAGAATATCATATAGGAAACACAAAATAAATAAAAAAGTGTAATCTATACAGTGCAACTAGCATAACATTGTGATGCTTAACATGAACGAAATAGACTTGATGATAACTTTCTCTCTCTTCTCCCCCTATTTCTAATATGAGTAAAGAAACAATGATGATGTCTAGAGTCTTAATAAAGGAAGGGGAGGTTGAGTAGACTCTCTAGATGTGAGATGGAAGGTTGATCACTTGTTATGGGATTCAAAACTTGCTTTTCACCTTCTCCATGGTGAAGTTGTGGAAAAGCAACAAAATGGGAAACACTGCCAATAAATAGTTCCAATCATGGGCACTGTGTTTCCTATAAAACAAAAAAATGAGGACAGTGATCCCCTATGTACCCCATATTGGCATAAAATTTGGATGGAACACTTCAAATTGCAGTTGAATAGTCATCTTGAATTTTGTGACTTGCAAGTTGGCATGACAAAGCGTGTTCTTGATCCCTCAAGGACTTGCAGCGAAATCATATACATCATTGTATTTTTGCGAATTAAGGGAGAAACTGAAAACGCATCCATGATTGATTTTATTTTCCCCTCTAACACATAATTGCTTTGTAAAATGCTCCTTAGAGTCAACTCCAATGAATAATTTGTGAGGTTTCATTTTCAACAATAATAATATATGATAATTTCAGATTTCCAAACTTACCCAAACCAACACAATTGCAAAAAACAAGATCCATTGGTTCTTTTTCCCATCAATTAATGCTTGTTTGCCAACAATGGCATCAATTTTGCTGACTAGAAAAATATTTATCAACTTGATTTTCATGATGCACTTGTTGACCCTCGAAGTGTGTTGTTGGCAAAGTGGGAAACTAAATATGCAGCCTATTACCCACCACCTGTGGGTGATATCCATAGGAGAAATTTTTCTCCCAGATGGTCCTCAGTCGGTAGCCAGTAGCCCCTTGCAACCACCAGATAGCTCGATGTGCCACCATTTCCACCACCGGAGCCATCCATTATGCTCCCTCGCCCATATGTTATGATGGTATGTTTGAAGGTGGGCCTTCCAAGCCTGAAGGTATGGCTTTCATTATGTAGTTGGGTATTTTTGTTTATTTATCATGGACACTTTTGGGCATGGATCAGTGGGGGGATTCGTCAGAAAGTATGGGCTTGGTTTGCACTCTTGTCCACCCCTGTCCAACATGATGGTTAACCTTGTATCTTAGTCTCGTGGGATCTCCTTTATTGGCTACTAGCTTTAGGAGTGCCACTACATGGGAAATCCTGATTTTGGTTGTGTGGCCCCGCTTCATGACACCACACATATCACTCCACTCCGCTCATTATAACCCCTTTTCATATATTTCCCATCCAAGTCCACATTTGTCCATTGGGTCCACAAGGAGATAGCTTCCCCCTCCCCTTGTCCACACTTTGGTTCAGGCCTGGAATGATGCCCCAGAGATTGATGCAGCGGAAATAAACGTAAAAAGCATAATTTGGCCACTCTCAACATGAAATGTACCATAAAATGCAAAAGATGGTTAGGACATACAAATTTAGCACGTGAGTATGGCCATCACTATGGCCATCACCCTGGTTCCTAGATCCCCCCTATATTGGCCCCTTGCATCATTAAGGAACCCATGATTGTCCCAACCCCTGGTGGGCGATAAATGCCCAATCTTAAGGGGGTATTCACTGCTATATCATTCACATCATGCTCTCATCCCCTGGAGCCTCGAGCAATTGTAAAGACAAAAATCAATAAAAGGGCAAAGGCACATGAAAAAGGGTGGAAAAATAAAGGTCAGGGAAACTCATGTACCACGATTGCTCCCTCCTACATTTATACACCCAAGTGTGGGCTTCCCTTATCATAGCTACCCTTATATTGCAGCATGTGGCTTGGAGCCTTCCCCTAATGCCCCACTTCGTTCCATCATTTTATCACATGACACCTGCCTCTTGATTGATGTACTATGGACCTGTCACTGCAATCTATACCCAATCAATGAAGGAGAGAGAGATATGTGTGTGAGTGAAGTGTCTAAATGAGGAGGAGGCACCTTATATTCATATGCAAACGTTGAGGATGAATAGATGTGATTGTTGGGCTTCTGAGCCTACATTAGTTTGTTGGCCAACCTTGACAATTTGTCCATAAACAAACTAAATTCATAATTCCATTTGTATATGTCAGAATGAAATGATCTTTAGATCAATCCTACACCTCTCGAAAAGAGGAATCCAATAAAAATATCAACTGCCTCATATGAGCTATCCAAGGTGAAGCTTGGCTCTAGTTTCTAAATTTAACACTCCCTCTCAACTAGGGAGAACTTCACCTGCCAAACTGTCTGACAATCTATACCATCCCTGTCTTTGCCCTGCTGAACCATGAAGAAAGAAGAAATGATCGAGAATGTATCATACCATTCTCCACTGACCCGAAGTCAGTCTCCAATAATTAAAATTGTGCCATACCACTCTTAACTAACCCGAAGTCAGTTTCCATTGATCTCTGATTAATATCAAACATCCTAGCATAGGGAGTACGGTAGTACACGATGCATCCATCGGTAATACTATGGTCCTATCCTCATTTCCCTACTCATTGGCCAAATGAGATGTACTTCCCATGAGTCCCATACTGCATGGGTAGGATGTGTCAGCAAGAGAAGGTGAACCACCCATCCTGCTCATATGCCATAGGACAAGGTGAACCACTCATACTATGCATATCTCAACGTGGGGTATCACAGGGGAAGGTGAATCACTCACCTTGTACCTCGCGCACCATTAAGGGAAGGTGAACCACTCACCCTATGGTCACTCATCGCTCCAAGAAGTACCCCAAGCCCCCCAGAGCTCCCAGAGCTCAACATCCAGCGGCGATTCCGCATAACCTCTTGAAGTTAAGTTCCATCGAAGTAGTCACAGACTTGCAGTCCACCATCCCAAATCTTTCAAGTAGCTTCACGATGTATTTTCCTTGAGAAAGAAAATCTCACCTAGCTTTTGTCGGACCTCCAACTCTAGGAAGTAATACATCAATCCTAAGTCCTTCATCTCGAATTCGGAAGCCAACTCCCTCTCACATTAATGAATAAGAGGGTCTGCACCTGTCAGAAAGGGATCGTCCACATAAAGGACCAAGATGAGAGGTCTATCATTCTCAACCTTAAAATAAAGGTTCAAATCAGCTTCACTTCTCGTAAATCTCAGCTTCATCAGATAGTTGTCAATCCTCTCATACCAAGCTCGAGGAGCTTGCTTCAACCCATAGAGGGCTTTCTTCAACATGCATACATGTGTCTAACGATCTTGAACTTCGAACCCCTCGGGTTGTTCTACATAGACTTCCTCCTTAATTGAACCATGTAAGAAGGCGGTCTTGACATCCATCTGGTGTAGATTCCATCCTTACGAGGCAGCAAGGGCTATAATCGAACGGATGGTGGTATATTGGGCAATAGGTGCAAATATTTCATTGTAGTCCACACCTTCCTTTTGAGAGAAACCTCGGGCAACAAATCTAGCCTTGAACTTTTCAGCACTTCCATCAGCTCCATGCTTGATCTTGTAGAGCCATTTCGAGGTGACAACGGATTTGTCCTTGGGTCTAGGGACCACATCCCAGACATCATTCTTCATAATCAACTCATACGCTTCGTTCATAGCATCCTTCCAAACTTGGTGCTTTACAGTTTCTTCGAATGTGCAAGGCTCAGATTGAACAATGGTGCTCATTGCAGTTAAGTACCCTTGGTACCTATTTGGCTTCTTACTTTCACGAAATGTCCCCCTAGGGGCAACATGTCCCTTGACATCTTCGAGAGTTTCCCTAAGCCATGAGGATCTCCTTTTTTAGGAGGGCTCGTGAGGGGGTGGATCAAAGGGATCCATTAGTTCTTTAGCATCCAGCATTGGCTCATCCTGCGATTCTCCCTGCTTTCCTGAATCTGCTTCTTTGTCCTTCCTTGGAATAGGAAGGTTACTAGATTACTAATCTTCCCAAGGGCAGCTTCCTCATCGAAGGTGACATCATGACTTATCTCCACTTCTCTTTGACTAGGCACATAGATTCTATATGCCTTAGAAGTTTCACTATAGCCCACAAATGTTCCTTTCTTCCCAGAAGCATCCAATTTGCTTCTCTTTTCTTTCGACACATGAAAATATACAAGGCTACCAAAAATTCTAAAGTGAGAAATATCAGGTTTCTTATTTTGGACCTGCATCTATTTTGAACAAACACAGCAGCATTTGCAGCTTCGGCCCATAAGAACTTCGAAAGGCTTTGATCATGAAGCATGGCTCGAGTGGCTTCTATGATAGAACGATTCTTCCTTTTAGCAACACCATTTTGCTCAGGAGTATATGTGGTAGTAGTCTCCCTCTTAATGCCAACTTCTCTACAATAATTATTGAACTCATTTGATTCATATTTGGTTCCATTATCAGTCCTCAATATTTTGATCTTCTTCCCGGTTTGATTTTCAACCAAAGCTTTGAAAGAACAGAACCATGAGAATACTTCGTCCTTCTTCTTCAAGAAATATATCCAAGTCTTGCGAGAGAATTATCCATAATGATAGCATAATATAAATATCCTCCCAATGAGTTCACGGGCATCATACCAGATAGATCAAAATGAACCAACTACAATATGTCGGTAGTCTTGCTATCACTTGAGGGTAATGGTCCCCTTATATGCCTTCCTTCGGCACACCCCTGACAAACACCTTCATCTTCTACTTTAAATTCAGGCATACCTATCACCATCTTCCTCACATCGGGTAGAGCTTTATAATGTAGATGAGCAAACTTCTGGTGCCATAATTCGGATTGAAGTGATGTGTCACAAGACATAGCTCCCAATGGATTTCCTCCAACTTGATATAGGTTATCAACCCTGAATCCAAGTGTAAATGCATCTTTGAGATTTTTATTCCACACACGTACCTTTCCATCGATGAATGCCACATTGAATCCTTTGTCCTCCATCATCGAGATAGATACCAAATTCTTCTTTAGATCGGGTACATATAGTACTTTTAGATGAATGGTGTTACCTTGATTCAATTAAAGAGTAACATTCCCAACTCCCTTCACAGGATAGGTGGCATTGTCTCCAAGGATAATTTCCAAATTTGTATCCTTTTCGATCAGATTTGAAAGAGCTTCCTTATACCAAGTGAAGTGCCTTGAGGCACCACTATAAATCAACCAATTTCCCAAAGTGTTCGGAGGAGATGCAGTAAAGAGAGAATATATAAGATAAAATTACTTTTGCTTGTTATCAACAACATTAGATTCATCATACCTAGTGTTTCTTGATCTCTTGGGAGGGCAACCATTTCCTTGATGAGGAGCAGGAGCATCCCTTTTCCTCTATTGTTAAGTTTTCCATTCCTTTAATTCTTGTTGCCCGTGAAATTGTTGTTCTTGTGGTTGTCATCATCATGAGGTGTATCCCTTCCATTAAGACACTCCCTAGCATAGTAGCCAAACTTGTTGCAAATGAGGCATCTTCCCTTCCTTCCATTTTTGAAACTTGGTCTTCCTTGACAATGCTTCTTTGAACCTGCTTTGTTCTTCTTTTTAGCAAGAGAGGAGAATGCAGTAGAATCATTCCTATTTGAAGGCATATCTAGTTCCATCATCCTTGTTTCTTCTTGAGAACATCTAGTCAACAATTCTTCAAAACCTGGAATCTTGTTGTTGTTAAGAATAGTGGTGTTGAACATATGCCATTCACGAGAGAGTCCTTCAAGGACAAAGAGAGTAAGCTCCCTATCAACAATAGCTTCCCCAATTGAAAGAAGATCACTTTTTATCTCAGCAATCCTCATAAGCTCCCTATCAGCAATAGCTTCCCCAATTGAAAGAAGGTCACTTTTTATCTCAGCAATCCTCATGAAGTAGGATTGAATGTCTTCACCTCTTCCCTTCTTTATATCCTTCAGCGTGTTTTTGAGAAAGAGAACTTGGTTTATTGCTAAATTTGAACATGCCAACCAACCTATCATATATATCCTTTGATGTGTTCAAATCGGAGATGTAAGCAACTAAATGCTTACGAATAGAATCCCTAATGATCTTCTTTGGTTTGACTTCACCATTCTTGTACTTTGTATTAGCAGCAGCCGGTGCATTAGAAGGAGGTTATGAAATCTTTCCCTGCACATAATCCATAACATCTTGCTCTTCTAAAGTCAAATCAAGAAACATCTTCCATGCATGATAATCATACTTATCATGAAGCTTATCATCAGACTTGAAGTAGGATGTGGAGACCATTGAATCTTGTCCTTGATCAAAGGATCTCAATGATTTCTCTTTTCACTCTTGCTTGGGCTTTGCCTTCACCTCAGCTTTGATACCATGTTAATTTTAGATAACAATGGTATGTTCTATGCTTAAGAGCAATTTTACTTCAATTCTCTTATTAGCCCAATATCAATATCTAGATTAGCAATCACATCAACATGATAATAAAATGCAGATAGAACATAAACAATAACAGTAGAAGACAAGCCAAGACAAGAAAACACAAGATATGGCGCCAGCCAGGGACAAACCCCAATGCGGGGAATCCCTTTGATCAATTCTTCTTATTATTCTTCAAAAGCTTGGCAGAGAGTACAATATGCAATATTCACTTGCCCAATCACAGTGAGAAGAGTCCCACAAAACAGCAGCTACAGAAATCCCTAACTAGAAAGTCAACACTGGTCAACAAGGAAAAATTTGACCTCCAAAATAACTCGGTCAAACTTGGTCAACTCGGCCTCCAACAGCAAATCAAATCAGCCCAAAAACAGTCTGAAAATATCTAGCCAAACCTGGTCAATGAAAGTCAACGCTGCAGTCAAACCCTACTGCAATCAACGTTGATCAAACAGTACGATCTGCCTCTTTTTCTATGCCCAGAAATGCGGCTTGCCCAAACAGAGATAACCCTCACAAAACTATAGTCAAACAGGGAACGTTGTTGGTGAACGCTGGTCAAAAACCCTTCTTGCAACTTCGGTCAACATTGGTCAACACGGGAATAGAACTGCCCTTCTTCATACGTGTGGAGAGTTGCCTCAAAAATCCATACCCAATCAATGAAGGAGAGAGAGATATGTGTGTGAGTGAAGTGTCTAAATGAGGAGGCACCTTGCTGTTGGGCTTTTGAGCCTACATTAGTTTGCTAGCCGACCTTGACAATTTGTCCATAAACAAAATAAATTCATAATTCCATTTGTGCATGTCAGAATGAGATGATCTTTAGATCAATCCTACACCTCTCGGAGAGAGGAATCCAATAAAAATATCAACTGCCTCATATGAGCTGTCCAAGGTGAAGTTTGGCCCTAGTTGCCAAATTTAACAATCTTCATCTTGGGGTTTGGTCTCCCTATACGGGTTACAAGCCCTCCAAAGGGTCATATTGGCATTTGTAGGGTGTGCATTGAGAACCATGGGCCTCCACTATAACAATGGGTAGATAGTCATGCCATGGGATCCTTCAGTAGTGTTCATTACTTGCTCATGTTCTGCCTATTTGATGATGATGATGCACCTGTACCACCTTGCCCAGTCGTCTACACACTTGCACGACACACTTGGCAGTTGATCTAGGGCCCAGAGGAGGTTGTGTCTCACCATGGGAGACAAAGGGAGGGTTTGCATCATTGTTCCAACCCTTGTAGATGGGATACATGCTTGTTCGATTTAGTTGGAGACCCATAAGGATGATTTTGCGCCCCCACGGCCACATAGGGGCACCACAGGTCATTTGCTTGGAGATCAAGGGGCCACCCCTTCATCACTATTTTTGGAGCACTTCTATTCATTTTGGCACATGTTGGACTTCATTTGGCCTTCCAACAGCCCTCTTAGCTATTTGTCTATCATTTTGGCCCTCTTGAGAGGCCAATTATTCTTATTGTGGAGCTATTTAGTGGGCTTGTCACCAAAAGGATGTTATTTTGCACATTATTTTTATTGTAGGGGCATTATTAGGCACAATTAAAACATTCAAATCCCTTGGTAGATCATATAAATATAAGAGAGGTTCATTTGATCTCTCATCATCAGTGGGATTTGTATCTCTTTTCTCTCTTGAGAATTCGCTATACCTATTTAAGGACGAATTGGAGAATCTTTGATGCATTTTGATGTTTGGATATCTTTCTTGGTCTTGGAGCTTCGATTTTGTCTCAATTTGATGATTGGATATACTTGTTATACGTGTTAGTGCTTTTCATGATTTATTTTTCTCTCTATTATATACATGTATAACATATGGAATTGTTGCTCATAAAATCTGACATTTTGCCCTAATTTAACGTGAATTAATCAAATTGTTGATCTTGTGAGGAAATTTCATATGTCACATGTTTGGGTATAGTGAATGAATGTTCTTAGGGATACATTACCTTCATAATTGCCTTGATAAGTCATCAAATTGCTACAACAAGAAGTATAAATTCCTTGGTAACCTAATCGCTTCCTTTAGGGCTATACGAAGTTGTTGGAGGACTGCTTGATTAAGTAAAAACATTTCAAAGGTTGAAAGCCCATTGACTCCATTCTCCCAATAGACTAGGCACTAATCCTATCCCTAGTGATCACCTCAACAAATACCTTGTTCATCTCTTTCTCTCTTTTCTAAGCTCTAACCCTAGCGGTCTCCTAGGGTATCACACAAAATCCATTGCAGCCATCCATCTCAAGAGCGAGTTGGGCTACAATTGCGTTGGGGTGTCCTCTAGGCCCTCACAAATTTTGAAAAACTTCTCTTGGCTAGATTTGGAATTATCCCAAGCCCTATCCCCAACTTTGTTCTTAGCCTTAGATTTCCTTGGTTAGTGGCTTCATCAAGGATCATTGTATTGAAAACTCAAGTCAAATCCAATTTCCTTGATCCTTTTCTCCTCCCTTACTTGGTCAAGACCTTTTGTTTAAGTTTCACTCAAAACCCTTGACCTTGTTTGGGTCCACTTGGGCTTCTTTGTGGTCCCACACCCTTTATCACTCTAATTCAGCAAGGATCAACCTAGAAACCCTCTTCACTTAGGAATCTTAGATCTAGGGTATTCCCCATCAAGCAATATTTCTAATCCCTAGGTCTAGGCCTCCTTTGAGCCTTTCTTGGAGTGCCCTACACCTGCTTCTAAAGCAAGCAAGTCTATAATTTGAGTCTCTCCTACGAATGGGCCCTTGAAATCAATATATATCCCATCATTGACTTACCATTCATAGTAATTTCCCTCATACCGGGACTCCTCCCATCGCTGAAAGTCTGTCAAGAGCAGGGAGCTTTAGCTAAGGTGACAGTGGGTTATTGCTCAAAAGTTGCCACTTGACCTAGTAGTTGCTCTTTAGGAACCTCTCCTAGGACCTTGTTAGATTGAGCAGTAACACAGCCATCACTGCTTTAATTCTCCCATTTGACTTAAAATTTCTTTGTCAAATGCTCCTTAGAGTCGGCTCTAATGAATAATCTATGGGGTTGCATTTTTACAATAACAATATATGATAATTTCCAAAGTTAACCCAACTAACAAAAATGCAAAACTTAATAAGCATTGAGTCTCTTGCCACATCAAAGCTTCAACACTTGTTTGCCATCAATGGCATAACCCTGTTTACAATAGAAACAGATAACCAACTAGAATTCACGACGCACATGTGGACCACTCAAAGTGTGTTCTTGGTTCCTTAGCGAAACATGCAGAAAAACAACATACATCACTGCACTTTTACCAACTATATGAGAAAATAACATGCAGCCATGATCAATACAATTCCCCTGACACTTGTATTTTCTTTATAAAATTCTCCTTAGAGTCAGCTATAATGCGTAATTTGTCAGGTTGCACTTCTAATAGTAACAATATATGATTATTTCCACAGTTATCCAAACTACACACAATTGCAAAAATCAATTATCATTGGTTCTCTTGCTCCATCAAAGCTTCAACACTTGTTTGCAAACAATGGCATAACCACTTGACCTAGTAGTTTCTCTATAGGAACCCCTCCTAGGATCTTGCTAGATTGAGCGGTAACACAGCCATGACTGCTTTATTTCTCCCATTTGACATAAAATTTCTTTGTCAAATGCTCCTTAGAGTCAGCGCCAATGAATAATCCATGGGGTTGCATTTTTTACAATAACAATATATGATCATTTCCAAAGTTAACCCAACTAACAAAAATGCAGAACTTAATAAGCATTGGGTCTCTTGCCACATCAAAGCTTCAACACTTGTTTGCCATTAATGGCATAACCCTGTTTACAATAGAAACGGATAATCAACTAGAATTGACAATGCACATGTGGACCACTCAAACTTCAAAGTGTGTTCTTGGTTCCTCAGCGAAACATGCAGAAAAACAACATACATCACTGCACTTTTACCAACTATATGAGAAAAGAACATGCAACCATGATCAATACATTTCTCCCAACACTTGTATTTTCTTTGTAAAATTCTCCTTAGAGTCAGCTATAATGCATAATTTGTCAGGTTACACTTCCAACACTAACAATATATGATAATTACCAAAGTTATCTAAACTACACACAATTGCAAAAATCAATTATCATTGGTTCTCTTGCTCCATCAAAGCTTCAACACTGCAAACAATGGCATAACCCCTTGACAACAAAAGCAAATAAGGTAGGTCATTCAAAATCATTGCCTCTTCCTTATTATTCCACAAATAGTAGAAAAGAACATAGAGATTTTGAACTGAATGAAGTTTGAACCATAAGACTTTCTACAAGGCTTTAAAAGTTGTATAGTGTAAAGAAAAGTACAAGATGAAGTCTGGCTCAATATTGCACGAACTTCTGGTTCAAATCCCAAGTCAAGCATTCGATCTGCTTCATCTAATACCTGTAAGACGACAATGACTACTTAGGTAAAGCACTTCAGCAAGGAAATATGATGTCAGCATGAAGTAAGAAAGAACAGACTTCATACTTTTGATTTTACATTCTTAAGATACAAGGCAGCAAGAGCACGTAAATGACAAGTACAACTCACATCAAAGAAAATGAATAGTCTAATGCAAGCAAGTCTAGTAATCTATGCTTAGTCAATAAGTCGGAAACATTTAAAAATGATAAAGCCCAATTTGACTTATCAACAAGAGAGAACAAAAAACTGACAAAGAGCATCTTTAGCCTATTCCAAATATATTTATATGCCATTATAAAGAGTGGAAGAAAGTTTGACCAGATTTTGCTCCAGCATTAGTGTGTCTATCACAAGGTTAAAAGCATAACCTGATTTCAAGATAGAACATTAAATATGAGATTTCCAAGAAGGAAGAAAGCCAAAAAAAATCATTAAAGAGATTAGCAATAAGAAAGGCTGCTTAGGAGCTGCATGTTCAAGGAATTTTGATCTTAGTCCTTCCATGTTCCTGGCTTTAAAATCAAACTGATAAAATTGGACTGCTGAAAACTGGAAGCATATTGAGGACGGTGAATGAATGCCAAATGTATGCATGCACCCTTAACCTCTCTCTTTCTCTTAAATATATGTTACCTGTTAAGTGCCTTGGATGTGAAAATGCTAGCAAATACAAGATATCCAAGAATAAGATAGAGAATCCCTTAAGGTAGGGCACCACTTTATACTTGATACTTTTATGAAAAGAATCTACTGAAGTTCACTTGCCTCTTATGGTAGGGAGTCCTCTCAATGAGCTAAGCTCCAACACAAATACACATCCTTATTTATAGATAACAAGAGAACCCTAATCATAAGCTTAGTGCACCTTCTTTAATGAGATCACATTACATTTATTCAATACTAACTACTATAGTGGGCCTTATTTCATAACAACAAACATAACGGAGCTAGTCCACCTTACATTGAATGGCTCCACAATTTTTACTCTACAGCCCCTCATTACAACCCTCGGAGGATCCCAACACTCCATCCATCTTAGAGAAGTGATGCCTTCAACACTTGTTGTGAGAAGGTAAAACCATAAACCAAGGCCCAATGGATGATCGTTGACCACAATGCTAAAGTAAGCTAGCAAACCAGGGGTCCAATGTACCAATGCTAGCCACCATTGGAGTCGTCCAAGAAGCTCCACCATCAACCAAGGTCCCATTTATGAGTGTTGACCACAATGCCAAGGAAGACAGAATCCCATATGCAAGGACTCAATACAATATTCGATTAATCCAAGGAACTCATCTAAAAACCTAGATCCCATGTCCAATCAATGTGATCAAAAACGAATTGTTAACCAAACCAGTGAACCACCCGAACCCTAAACCAGTCAAAATCCGACAGGAACTAGTAAATAAGCCAGACCAAACAACCAATCAACCTAAAACACATAAAATATTCAAATTTAAAAAAACATATATATTCATGTGCATCCATATGACTCCAAACCATCTATACACAAATAAGCAAAAGCTCTCATTTATATAGCATGTAAGGTTACACATAACCAAAATACCACCGAGTGCAATCCATCTTTGAACCGGAGATACATCAACAAATAGGCCCTAGATGGCCTCTAGCATCCATAAAAAATTATGCTACAATAAATACCTACATATCATCAAAATCATTGCCTATATTGGGATCTTTGTCATCAATATCGCCCTCTAAGTATTAAAATAAGATACAAAAAGCTTAGCATGTCAAGTTAATATTTTATTTGAGTGATGGGTACATTTTTAGTAGGGTCATGATAGAGGAGTTCAACAATCAAAACCACTAACATCAAGGTACATAGAAGGCTTGGTGCTCTTGATTAAATGCTAGTTCCATCCCTCATACATGACAAAATCGGATGGAAAAGTTGCAATCCCCCCCAATCCTTACATTCTGAAAAATTGTTAAGTTTGTTGGATTTTGAGTGGGATCTAAAATTCTACTTTCTCCATGTGAAATCCAATGAGGTTTGAACCACTCTCAAACATCTTGAATCAATTCATGGTAATCTTAAAAAACTAAGTAAAAGGATGAAAATGAAAGATAAAACATAATGTCACTTTTACATTAAGAATTTAAGATTACCATTAATCGCATAACATTAGTAAGGTAATATGGTCACATACTAGGCTTCCCCACATATAAATTATTGCATTTTTAAAACAAAATTGCATTTAAAGGATCCTTGGTTGCATTGTACAAAACCGTCTGGTTCAACCGAACCGGTCAGTTCAATGAAAAAACGTTGGTTTGGTACCAAACCAGCTTTTTTTTTGTCCATTACACAAGTTTGAACCAATTTTCCCCCAAAAACAGTGAAATTAGCCGATTTAGTTCGATTCTTGTAACATTGTGTCAAATTGCTCATGGTAACTCTCCAAAGAAGTGTTGAAGAATCTAGGGCAATTAGGCATAGTGTGATTCTTCTTGACTTGATAACGATTTGTGAAGTATTTTTACAATTTGTCTTGTTAGCTTAATCTTCTTCTTTTTATTAATGCATGTGTTTGTGCTTCATAAAACTACTACCTAAAACATAAGAACAAGAACACAAAATGTTGGCTCTCTGCTAGAACAAAAACCTCTCTTCACTTGAGAGGAAAACCCTTTGGTAAATTTCTCTTATTGAAGCTTCTTATTGATCAATGCCAAACCCTAGACCCCTTACCAGAGTATCCTTCGAGCACAAGTCAAGTCCTTCCTCCTTTCTGCACTTTGTCTCCCCGGCACTTCGTCCTTCTCCTTCCGGCACTTCGTTCCCCGGCACTTCGTCGTCCTCCTTTCAGCACTTCGTTCTTCTTTCAATTGTTGATAGATCTTGTTGCACTTGCTCTAGAAGAGAGACTTATCCTTGATCTTTGATGAGACCCTTTCACAATGTCTTCCTTTTCTTCACCAACCAACGAACTTGTCTCACTATAATGGGAGGGTTGTTATGACAATAGAGACAACCTCCTCCTCTTCGCACGTGTGACTGTAATAGGCTTTAGGACAGTCCTATTAACTCCGCTTTTCTTCCTTGTTTCTTCACTTGAGTAGGAGGCCTTTTAGGCCTATGTTTCTAGCCCAAATGATGAGATATGTTGACTGTGAGTAGCTATTGTTATGACCGCAGGAAGACCCTTCCTTTCTCGCATGTTTGGTTGTGTTTTACCCTAGAAACAGTCCTTAACACTCGGTGATGACTTCTCCTTCTTTGCTGCACTAGAGGCTCCTTAAACTTGTGTTTTATTCTCTCCTTTTTGGTCTTCTACCTTCATTGATTCCAGAGGTGAGTGAGCTTGACGTTGGAGGAGTGGACAACCTCTATATATAGAGGTTTGTCCCTCCTTTAGGCCGACTTGAAGGTCGACTTGTAGACTGCAGGCCAACTTGCTCTATTTAATTTGGATTGCTTCTTTTGATGGTGCCATTGCATGGAGGAGACTTGACTTTGCTTGGAGGTATATTCTTTGACCCTAATACATAAGTATACAAGTGTAACATGCCCTTAAGGTCTTCAACATTTCTTTTGACTCTTTGACTCACCTATAGCACTTTAACATGTGCTAGACCTATTTCAATGAGCAAGAAACTCATAGACAAATATAATAAAAATAATATTTTTTTCTTGAATAAATACAAATATCAAAAGAACATTTATGAAGACCGACCCTAGTTACATTTCCTTCAACACCCCCTCTTAAGTAGGGAGGTATTTATACAACATTACAAGGTGTTTGGCTATTTTTCAATCTTGAAGAATTCATATAAGAGAAACTGTATTGGCAATCCATCTGTTATAGCGTCATAGTAACCAACATTGTTTCCACAGCAAGGCCTTGATTGACAGCTCTATCTCTCAATAGATCAGAGCACAATGTTGGCGATACCAATGAATTATAGACACCTTAGTCATTGTCTCTCAAGGTACATACCCATTCGGGTGTTCACTGAGTATGACCTTCTAGGACTATTCTTATCTTGGGTTCCCAGCCCTCAAAGAATATTGATCCTCTTGCCTACTCTTGTCTTGGATGCCCTACACATCCTCAAAGAGTATCGGATGCTAGATCATTACCCAATCCTCCCATTCTTTCCTCCCAAGTGAAGACAAGAATGTTGTGTCTATCTCTTCCTTTGAATGAGGAAGACATGCCCAAGTTTCCTCTTACAGGTAACTTGCCCAAGTTCCTTTGTAGTTGGGAACTTTTCAGAACTCCCTCTTAGCTAGGGACTTGTCCACTCATCGGCAACTTCTTCTTCGTGGGTCCTTCAGCTGCTTGATCTCCTTCTTTCCTTTGATGTCATGAAGTCTTTGTTCGAACTTCTTCTTAGCAGGGCACCATCCATCAATCACTTTCCTTCCTGGTTTGTCATGTCATTGCTTCCTTCATGGAAAGTGGCCATCTTGTCATATATCAAGTTCTCTTGTCATCTGGCTACTCCTTTGTCATCTTGTCTATGCTCCGGAATACTTTTTCATATGGATGCTTCGTTGCACTTGCTCGTTTCCATACTTCGATCTAGTAGGCCTTCATGACTTCATCCTGATATTGCTTCAACACTAAATGGTACTTTTGCTGGATGGCTTCGTCATCATGACATCTTTGTAGAGTAGAATCAGTTATCTGCACCTTTCATATCTCCAAGGCCTTCACAGGTGTCAAGGGTCCTTTGATATTTTTCTTCCTTTGTCAGAGTTGTCATGCCTTCTTTCGGGAGATGTCTTCAAAGTGTCTTGTCAAATAGTGATTCTTTGTAACCATGGTGTTCTTCACATGCTTGATCTCTTTCTTCATTTGCATCCTCTTGGATAGATTGGTCAACCACCTTATGCTCCTTGTGGGAGCACTTCT
Source organism: Pinus taeda (assembly GCA_000404065.3). Lineage (NCBI taxonomy): Eukaryota > Viridiplantae > Streptophyta > Pinopsida > Pinales > Pinaceae > Pinus > Pinus taeda. The sequence continues at coordinate 192,273 of APFE031705718.1, forward strand.
TCATTGCTTGCTTCTTGGACTAGTCAGCATTGCATCTTCACGTGCTTCTTAGTCAGCAATCTTAATCTCCTTATGTGAGCATATCCTTTTGTTGACCTTCATTGCATTCTAGTACATGCCTTCGAGCATGTCAGTGGTGAAAGAGATTCTTTCATACTTGATCATGTCATAGAACTATTCCCATGACTCAATAATATACATATGATGACATGACTTAACTTTGATGCATGCATACTTCATCTTGATTTTCCTTAGATCATCTTGGCTTCATTTGATTGTCCATGGTGTGGCCCTTCTTACTGTTAGACTCTGTCTCATCTCAGAGATTGATTCTTCTTCAAAACAGGTTTTTGAAGAAGAAATCATTTAAATGTGCTTTTTAGATTATGTAATTTATTCTCCAGCTCTTCAAAAGGCAGCAGCGACTTCAAGCTCATATCCCTGCACAAGCACAATTCAAAACATCATCAGCAATCAGAGGCAAAAAGCTATTTGGAGAAGTCTCACTGGAAATCCCGAACAAACTTCATTGTCACAGCTATTGAATTAAATGATTGTGTTAGCGCCGAGAATGCCCTGTTGTTTATTTATCAGAGGAATGAATTCCTTGCGGTTCTTCTCTAGATTGAAAAAGATAACCTTCTGGTTTTGTCCCACGGATAACTTCACGGGCATTCTTGAATGCTATGTTTCAGGTGGTTCGGTGGCAACGAGATAATATTGCATATCTCCCAGGGGAGATAAGCCTTTGCGCTGGGTTGGCCATGTGGGTGACTTCATTGCACTTTGTACGACAGCACTACTTCAAACTCTTTTTCTACACACATCAAATATACATACTCTTCATAGTGTTCTTAGCGTTACATGTGGGAGACTATCTATTCGCCACAGCAGCAGGAGGGATCTTTTTCTTCATAGTTGACCGGTTTCTTAGATTCTGTCGATCTCGAAGAGATGTTGATTTGCTGTTGGCAAAGTGCCTTCCATGTGGAAAAATCGAATTGGTTATATAAAAGCCACCAGGTTTGTGCTACCATGCGCTGAGTTTTGTCTTTATCCAAATAAGAAATTTATCTTGGCTACAATGGCATCAATTTAGTGTGTCATCTAGCCCATATGATGGCAGATATCATTTATCAATTCTTATCAACCCTCTTGGAAAATAGATACACGAACTGAAAAATATTGTTTCAATGATCGGGGAACAAACACAACAACAGTTAGCAGTTCGATGTCCTTTTAAATTGAATGCTTCAGTTGAAGGTCCTTATGGGCATGAGGTAGATTATCACTTAAGTTATGGTAATCTGATTCTGGTTGCTGGTGGCATTGGAATTTCACCATTTGTGGCTATCTTGCGAGACCTTCTTCATCGTATTGAACAGGGCCAGTTTGGTTTACCAAGAAACATATTGCTGATTTGGGCAGTCAAAAAAATCAAAGGAAGCTGAGTTCCTGGTTCGGGATACAATGATAGAACTTGGGATAGCAATAGATGGTGGCAAAGACAGCCTTTCTATGGCAGCACAAGCTGCAGGAGAGACTGTCAAAGCTCCTGGGAATCTAGTAATCAGTGCTTATGTGACTTGTCCAGATATTTCAAAGACTGTTACACCAGACTTGAAGCTGGGAGATGATGGAGTTTTACTTCATGTTGATTTGGCTAAAGGAAAACACCGTTTAGGTGGTTCTGCCCTTGCTCATATTTTTGATCAGATTGGTGACGTTTGCCCAGACCTTGATGATGTTTCAGATCTCAAGAGATTCTTCAATGCAGTCCAGGTGCTGGTTGCAGAGAATCTTGTTTCAGCTGGTCATGACATTAGTGATGGGGCTATAGTTGTATCTCTGTTGGAGATGGCTTTTGCAGGAAACTGTGGGATGAAAGTTAACCTAAGCTCTAAAAGTGCTGGTATATTTGAAGTACTATTTGCAGAAGAACTTGGCCTTGTCCTCGAGGTTAACCGTGCCAATCTTGATGTCATTGCCAAGAAACTCAATGATTCCGGTGTTCTGTTTGAGGTTATTGGAAAAGTCACTTCATCTCCTTCTATAGAGGTGTCTGTTAATGGCACACTATATCTTAATGGAAAATCATATCGTAGGGATTTGTGGGAGGAGACAAGCTTTTCGCTGGAAAACAGTCATATGACAATAACGATGCAATTAGCCACATTGGTAATTCTATGAAAATGGATTGTTCAAATAGTGCTCGTATTAATTCCGCTATATTGGCTAAAAGAGTCATTTTTTCAAGACACTTTCCTCAAATGGAATGAGGGAATCAATAAAGAGAATGCCACTGTTTATGTAAGTCATGCAGAGGAAAGCGGCATTCATGGATTTATTACAGTTCATATACAGGGGAACACTAGAGCCGCGTTCTGCAACTGAGCTGCTAGATTTGTTAATGGTTGCTGACAAATTCGGTGTAAAAGCATGTGTCAATCATTGCACGCATGCCTTGCAGAACTCATCACCTTTCACAATAAAGTCTGCATTGTTTTTTCTACAGCTTCGTCCCACCATGCTTACAAACACTGTACTTCTGCAACTAACAGACGTGGCAAACCGGTTTATTATTCAGTGTTTTAAACACACTTACAAAGATAAACTCGTGTTCCAAGACGAGCTTCTAAACTGTTCCATGATTTCCGCCAGCGATTATTGGGATCCTTTGGCGATTTTGTGGGATTACGGACATCTGTGGCTTTTGGGTTGAAACGCACTGAATGGAAAGCAATTGACACCCAGCGCTGCTACAGGACCCTGGGATTCAAGCAATGCTCGTGATTTTATCCAGTTGATCATGGTTACAAGATACAGGCATGGCAATTAGGAAATGAGTTGTCCGGAAGTGACGTTGGAAACAACATCAGTGCCGAGTGGTACGCAGCTGAAATTGTTGAGCTTCATAAGATTCTGAAAATGATTTACAAGAATCAGAAAGTAAAACCACTCCTCGTTGCGCCGGATGGAGTTTTTGACGCTGACTGGTCCACGAAGTTCATTAAACTAACGGAACCAAGAATTTTGAATGTTGTTACACATCATATTTGCAAACTTGAAACAGATTTCGGTTGCCTATGTTTATTTTTAGCAATAGGATTGACACCTGGAATGCCACTTCATTAGTTATCAAGTAGAAGGATATGCTATTCTCTCTTCAGAAGCGCTGAGTGTTTGTTTTTTTTAGTTTTATTTATTAATATTGAAAAACAAATCCCTTGTCTTGGGGGTCGATTTGTTTTTGCTTAACAGATTTTTTTTTAATGTATAAAAAACAAAATCATTTGTAAGTAGAGAGTTAGTGAGTAGAAGGGGGAGAGTTTTCTGAGGGCTAAGAGCTGCTGTAGCGTAGCAGAGTTTCATTGTACAGTCATTGGCAAGATTTTTAATGAAAATTTCACAGCTCTGACTTCTGAGATCCCTGTGGTATGATAATTTAGCATAAGTTTTTCTCTTGTTTCATATGTAATATGTTATGTTTCATTTCACTACATGATCATTTCTAACTGAGCAAATGAAGTGTTTAGGTAAGAATTCATGCCTGCCATGCTCTGCCTATAAGTTTGTTCATGTTTAATGTTTTCCTCTGTTTGACAAGGATTCATCTCCTATGCCCTTGTCAGCGCCTCACCAGTCTTGCCATCCCATTTAAATCTAATTGAGCAAAATTCTTTCCTACCGGTGCCTCGGTCGATAAATCTATGTTGTCATTAATTTCTCTTTCAGCTGTGATTTTTGCCCAACACCCAAAAAAAACCCCGTCTTTATTAAAACCCCTTTAAGTTTCTAGCTAATATCTGTGTTACCTTGTGGGTCATCTCGCCATTGAAGATTTTACTGAGATTGACCGGAGAGAGCCTTCTCATACCCCGTAGGGCTAGCTACGAGGTGAAATGGTTTGATGTTGCCTTGAAGGTTTGCCTTTCTTAGCCTGAGGTGAAATCTCAAGCGCTAACACTTACTTCATCTTAACTTGCTTGCATATAATCCTTTTCTTGAATCCCATGAATGGGACTCCCAATGAGACATCTGCTCTTGTTTATGAATCTTCTTTTGAAGATTCTATCAGAGGATCTAGAAGATCCTTACCCTGCAAACGTTTCTTCCTTTTTGATGATGAAGGCCTTCTAAGATTCTTAATCATGATCAATTTTCTTTCCTTGTGGATAAGGTCCTATGCTAGGTATGCTCCTTCTACATGAATATCTTCAACTATATCTACCATGCTCCTATATTCTAGAAGATATCTTTAACCATGCATTCTATTCTATTTCTACATGCTCCTATACTACTCAAAACTTTGAAAGAAGACTTAAGTAGAGAGTTTTGACTTAGTCATAATAGAGATCTGGAGGATCTTCCTTTACAGCTTCTTGTCTTCTTTTATTCCTTGAGTTACAAGAGCTTCTTCCCTTGTTCTTTTGTTGTTGTTGTCCTTCTTAGGTTTAGGACAATTCCTTTTGTAGTGTCCATATTATTGGCATCCAAAGCATTGGCCTTTGGACATATCTTTATTGCTTGTTCTTCGTGGACCAAATTTGCCAAATTTCTCCTTTCTCTTGGCCATGGTAGCAAATGCTTGCTCCTTTGATCCCACATTTTCCTTTGCTTTGAGTCTTGCTTCCTCTATCTTGCATAGAGACCACATTTCACTTAGTGGGGTGGCTTCCTTTTTGGTATATATGCTTGATGTGAAGTTGCCCCAATCCTCAAGTAGAGCATTGAGTACTACAGTTGTCATTTCCCTGTCGGACATGACTTCCCCTAGCTCTTGAAGTTGATCCCTCATCTCAGAGATCTTCATGAAGTAGGGAGCTATTCCTTCCTTTGATATCTTCATTTTGTACAATTCATTTTGTAGAGATATCACTTCGCCAGTTGTGGTTACCAAGAATAGCTCTACTAGTTTATTATAGATTTATTTTGATGTTTCAAGTTTGGAGACATAAGGAATGAGAGAGTCCTTGATAGATTCTACTAGAATCCTTTGAGCTCTTGTTTCATCCTTATTGTACTTGGCTAAGGCTTGAGTTTGTTCCTTGGCGAGGATAGTGATATTCCCTTTGATGTGTTCTAGAAGTTCATTCTCCTTGACAAGTAAATCAGTCTTCTTCTTCCATGCAAGAAAGTTATTGGTACCTACCAATTTGTTGCTTTCCTTGCAAAAAGACATTGATGTATATTCAGAAGGGAACAAATACTTACTTGATAGATTTTGAGATGTAGTGGACTTGGTCTCTCCTTGAAGACTTGATGGCTTGCCTTCCTTAGATTTTGATGTTCTTCAAGTTGCTTTCTCCAAGTGGACTTGCTTGATGATGAAATTTGCTTGATGGCTTGTATATGATGTAGGTCCTTCTTTGATTTGCTCTTCTTGTAGGTGCCTTTGTATAAGGCTCTTCGTCTTGTTTTGTAGTCTTCCTTGATGAATGACAAATGGTAGACCTTCTTGTCCTTGAAGTGATTGAGACTTATTGGCTTGATGCTTCAACCTTGTAGATGTTCTTGAGATTTTCTTCCTTGATGAGTCACCTTATGAGTGTTCTTGAGATACCCTTTCCTTGATGTGTCACCTTACCTCTGATACCATGTTGAAGAATCTAGGGTAATTAGGTGTAGTGTGATTCTTCTTGACTTGATAACAATTTGGGAAGTCTTTTTACAATTTGTTTCGTTAGCTTAATCTTCTTCTTCTTTTTATTAATGCATGTGTGTGTACTTCATCAAACTGCTACCAAAAACATAAGAACAAGAACACAAGATGTTGGCTCTCTGCCAAGGCCAAAACCTCTCTTCTCTTCAGAGGAAAACCCTTCGGTAAATTTCTCTTATCGAGGTTTCTTATTGACCAATGCCAAAACCTAGACCCCTGACCAGAGTATCCTCCAAGCACAAGTCAAGTCCTTCCTCCTTTCTACACTTTTGTCTCCCCGACACTTTGTCCTTCTCCTTCCGGCACTTCGTCATCCTTCTTCCGGCACTCCGTTCTTCTTTCAAATGTCGATAGATCTTGTTGCACTTGCTCTAGAAGAGAAACTTATCCTTGCTCTTTGATGAGACCCTTTCACATGTGATGATGTCGTCCCTTTCTTTAACAACCAACGAACTTGTATGACTGTAATGGGAGGGTTGTTATGACAGCGAAGACAACCTCCTTCTCTTCGCACGTGTGACTATAATAGGCTTTAGGACAGTCCTATTAACTTCATTTTTCTTCCTTGTTTCTTCGCTTGAGTAGGAGGCCTTTTAGGCCTATGTTTCTAGCCCAAATGATGAGATATGTTGATTGTGAGTTGTTGTTGTTATGACCACAGGAAGACCCTTCCTTTCTCTTTCTCGCATGTGTGGCTGCGTTTTACCCTAGAAACAGTCCTTACCCTCGATGATGACTTCCCCTTCTTCGCTGCACTAGAGGCTCCTCAAACTTGCGTTTTCTTCTCTCCTTTTCGGTCTTCTACCTTCGCTGATTTCAAAGGTGAGTGAGCTTGACGTTGGAGTGGACAGCCTCTATATATAGAGGTTTGTCCCTCCTTTAGGCCGACTCTAAGACGGCAAGCCGACTTGCTCTATATATTTCGAATTGCTTCTTTTGATGGTGCCATTGCATGGAGGAGACTTGACTTTGCTTGGAGGTATATTCTTTGACTCTAATACATAAGTATACATAGTGTAACATGCCCTTAAGGTCTTCAGCATTTATTTTGACTTTTTGACTTTTTGACTGTAAAATGCAAAAGATGGTCGAGACATAAAAATTTAGCGCGTGGGCAAAAGTCAAACATCCACTCTACCCCTTATCACTATGGCCATCACCCTGGTTCCTAGGGCTCCTATATGAGCCCCCTGCATCATTAAGGAGCCCATGATTGTCCCAACCCCTAGTGGGCAATGAACTACCCAACCTTAAAGGGGTATTCATTGCTTTATCATACGCATCATGCTCTCATCCCCTAGAGCCCCGAGCAATTAAAACAAAGGAAAATCAATAAAAGGCAAAGGCATATGAAGAAGGGTGGTAAAACAAAGGTCGAGGTAACTCATGTGCCATGATTGCTCCCTCCTATATCCACATACCAATGTGTGGGCTTCCCTCATCATAGCTACCCTTGTACCATGGCATGTGGCTTGGAGCCTTTCCTATTGCCCCATTTTGTTCCACCATCATTTCACGTGATGCCTGCCATTTGACGGATGTACCATGGACTTGTCGCTCCCTTAGATATTGAAACCACCCAATAAAGTCCTTGATTAACCCCTCTTGTGAGCTTTGTGACACCTGTACACTCTTAAGCCCATTAGGAAGGGCATACCACTATGAAGTGTCCACTTTACCCTTGATTTGCAAGCTTATTTATTCAATTGCACTAATGAATTGTTGTACTGGGAGGTGAGGAGACACATTAGATCTTATACAAGATTGCAGGTGGGTCTTCATCTTGGGCTTGGCCTCCCTATACGGAATCCTAGTTGTCCAAAGGGTCATAATAGCACTTGTAGGGTGAGCGTTGTTGAGAAATCTGTTGAAGAAAGTGTAACTAAGTTCGGTCTTCATAATGACATGATTTTTGTATTTGTCGTAATAAAAGGAAATAAATTATTTTTGTAATCTTGCTACATGGGTTTCATGAGCAAGAAGTGTCACTAGGTGAAAGACTTCTTCTTGATGTCTTTAGGATTTATTTCTATGTCAAAGAGTCATGTCATGAGTATAAAAACTCTTCATTAGTTTATGTAAATGTAATCAAGTCCACAAAGTTATGAAGAAGCCCTCCAAAGACCAAGCATAATCCTTCAAAAAAATCTGCAAGCGAAAACAATGAATAAGTCTACATGTTGGCTCCAATTATGAATTAATTACATTAATGAAAGTCATGTCAGCTTGGGTAAGAGACACAACGGTTCGTGGTTCACGTCGGCTCAAATAGATGATACAAACCACTATAAATACCCAATGAAGTTATCCGCAAATTGCAAAGAGAGAATTATCTTCTGAAATGTCAATGGGTATAGAGCGCAGGAAGGCATGGCTTGGGTTTCGGATGGGTTGCAGGTTGAAGATTTCATATGGGTGCAGGCAGGTGCAACCTTGGACATAATATAGCCACAGGCAAGGATTCGGATAAGACAGTGAAACCCTCTCTGCAGTCTCGGTCTAACATGAAGGCTAATGATCTCGAACGAAAGCACAGTGATGAGGATGAAGGCACAGTGATGATGGATCTCAGACGAAGGCACAATGATGATGTATCTCGCATTGCAATCCTGGCATATAAATCTGTGATCATGTTATCTCGTCTACCATCTGCAGTGACGAACGTTGTTCTTGATTACAATCTCATAAATTGAAGTTGCAGTCCTGAGCATAATAATCTCGTATTCATTTCTGTCTCAGCATCAACATAAGGGTGAGAATATAGGATATTGTCACAGTCTTAAGGAATATGTATTTTGACAATCTCGGCATGATGGTATCTAGCTATAAACATAGATCTAGCATATGATCAGTAGTTGTGATGAAGGTTTCGATAAGAGCTCTGTATATACATAACCTTACCTTAAGCATGGACAAAACATGAGATCATCTAAGTGATCTCATTGTTCCAAGGATGGAGATCAATAAGGGTCCTGGAACATAAAGTAAAAATGCAGTAGTTGTGTGATGTCAATGACATGATGATCTTAGAACGAAAGATCTCATCAAGCAATATTGAGGATCTCAGTAATGTAGCAGTATTGGCTTCAAGGTTGCAGTAAAGATGATGTTCAGAGAAGTGATGAATTGATGTCTTGGTCTTGGAGTGGCAGAGTATGTCAAGGTTCATGGTCTTGGTATTCGTCAATGGAATCTCTATAAGAAGAATTTACACATGGGTTTTCCTCTCTAAGTGGGAGAGGTTTTGGCCCTGACAGAAAGCCAAATATTTGTGTTCTTGTCTCTTTTGTTCTTTTGGTAGCAGTTTGATGAAGTAAACACATACACTAATACTGAATGAAATATCAAGCTAAGAAAATTTGTTTAAATACTTCACAAATTGTTATCATGTAACGAAGAATCAACCTAATTATGCATGCCCTAGATTCTTCAACAAAATCTAGGATAGAGAGATGAGGAGATTTCTCTAGCAATGATAATTGCTTGTGAATACTTTTTTACTTTTCTTAATTAGGTTCTTCTTGACTTGATTATTATTATGTGTTCTTCATCAAACAACTACCAAATCATGAAGAACAATGAGACAAAAGACGCAAGATGTAGGTTATTAGCCAGGGCCAAAACCTCTCCAAGCTTGAGAGGAAAACCCGTTGAATTCTTCTTCTCATAGAATTTTTAATTGATGAATTCCAAGACCTAGACCCTCGACCAACAACCCCTCCAAGACTAAGTTAACCCTTGCTTCAAGTCAAATTCAATTTCTTCTTAGAAAACACTGCAACTTCTCCTTCTTTCCTCACACTCGATTTTTGCAACTCATGTCTAAAATTTTCAGCCTTCCTTTCTACAATTCTCGGCTCCCTGCAATTGATTGCCTTTTTTGCACATGTGACAAGATAAGGGCTCTCTTTTAACCCTTCTCCTCCTTCGCTAGACTTGGACTAGTTTCTTGGTGATTTCAGCTTACAAGATCAATCAACTCCTTGCCTTAATTCAATCTTCTTGAGGTGACTATATCTCTGATTTGCAATAGTATAATGTGCCCTAGCTTCCTCGCATGTGTGGAGAGAAACTAACCCACAACAAATTCAGAAATTCGTCCTTTTATTCTCTTCCTTCGTCTTCCTCTTCTTCGCTCCTTTTTCCTTTCTTGTTATCGAGTATCAAGTGAGAAAAGTGTGTCCTTGAGAGAGGCTAAGTGCCTCCTTATATAGGCTTCTTGTCCATGATTTGAGGCCAACTTATCATTGACTCTAGGCCGACTTGATCTTGGTGTAGGCTAATTGCTTCATTTGAAGGCCAACTTGTTAGTAGCAAATGGACTTGGTCTTGGAGGATCTTTTGACCCTTACAATGACTCAAATAATTTCTCTGTTACAATATATAACATGCCCAAATGGGTCTTCAATACATGACAAAGACTCAATCACCAATCCTAAGAGCTCATAATCGGAGCTTGATCTATAAAAATAAAATTCCTTGAGCATGAAACCCATGTCTCAAGCATAACAAAAATAATTTTATTTTTTTCTTCTTTGCATTAATTACATAAAATCATGATTACACATGTCATTATGAAGACCGAACCTAGTTACATATTTCAACAAGCGTTGAGAGCCATGGGCCTCCACCACAACAAAGCATTCATTGCCACACCATGGGCTTCTTCAGCATCACATATTGCTTGCTCAGTCCCCAGCCATACAGAGATGATGATGCACTTAGACCACGTTGCCCAAACAGCCGCACACTTGGCAGCTGATCCAGGGCCTAGATGGGGTTTTGTCTCATCCGGAGAGACATGGGAGGGCTTGTATCATCATTCTAGCCCTTATGGAAAAAGCATTGCATGCCTCATCTAGTTAGAGACTTATGAGACCATTCATTGTGCCCCATAGCCACTTGGGAGCACCACAAATGTTTTGCTTGGAAACCAAGGGGGACAACCCCTTGGTCATCATTATGAGAGTCTTCCTTTTCATCTTACCACATGGAGGACTTATCTAGGCCTTCCAACAGCCCTTTGCACCATCATTCTATCATTCTAGCCTCAATAGGGAGGCTCGTTGAGTACTTATGAGCTATTTGGTGGGCTTGTCCCTAATTGGATTGTTATTTTGCACATTAAAGTTGTTTTTAGGGGCTTATTAGGCTAATTAGACTAAATCGAATCCTTAAAGGCTCATATAAATAGAAGATGAGCCTCATTTGTAACTCATCATCATTTGGATTGGGATTTTCTCTTGTAAAAGAATTCGAACCTGCAATTGATGGACAAAATTGGAAGTCGTTGATGCATTTTGATGTTTCGATTTTCACTATTCTTGTCTTGGAGGCTTCTAATTGCAAATATGATGGATGGATATATTTGTTTTCTCTTCTAAGTGTTATTTTGATGGGATTTCTTTATTTTGCTACATGATTAATGTATGGAATGTCTCGTCACAATCTTAAATGTAACCTAATTGAAATGTGAATTCATGAAAACAATGGGATTTGGAAGTATTACATGCATTACATGTCAAGATAAAGTGAATGAATGTTCTTAGAGGCTTGTGTTGTCTCACAAACCTTGAAACTCCATCATCTCCTGGTAAAACGAAGTATAAATTCCTTACTATTGGGTAGCTGCCTCATTAGGGTTAGCGAAAAGTTGCATCGGACTCCTTGATAGAGCAAAATTTCTTCATCAAAGACAATCTTGACTCCTTTTCTCCCAATTGTCAAAGCCTTGGATCCCAGTCCTAGTTGATCACCCCTAAACCTATTCCTTTCACCTTTTCCATTTTTTTCCCTAACCCTAGAAGGTCTCCTAGGGCCTAGTGCAAAATGCATTAGGGTGGTTTTCTCAAAGAGCGAGTTGGCATAGTACTGCGTTGGCGTTTCCTCTAGGTCTCCTCAAAATTTGAAGCAAATCCTGTGGCTAGATTTGTAGAAACCTCGAGCCCTAGATCCAACATCAATTCTTCCCCTAGACTTCTTTGGGTAGCAACTTTACATAGCTCAATCACTCTTGAAAACTCGTTGGAAGATGATGACTCTTTCACCTATCTTATCCTTGCTTGGCCTAGGTAGCTTATTCCTCCTTCGATTTTGCAAACCCTAGGCCTCGCTTCAATCCCCTAAGTCTCTCTTGTGGTCCCAAATCCTTGTAAGATGACTACCTCACAAAACCCTAAGAGAGGTCCTTTTATACCCTTAGTAAGCTTTGATCTAGGTATATCCCTTGCATTGAATATCCCTTCCTCCTAGGTCTAAGCCTCCTCATAGGCCTTTCTTGGAGAGCCTTTATCTTGTTTTTGAAGCAACCAAGCCTTTAATCTGAGCCTCTCCTTCGAATGGGCTTTGGAAATCACACCATACCTAGCCCTTGATCCACTATTCTAGTGATTCCCTTCTTATGGGGACTCCTCCCATCGGTGAAAGTCCATAAAGAGTAGGGGACATTGACAGAGGTGACAATGGGTCTTTGTGCCATTGTCATCATTTGGTCTAGTAGTTTTCCCTTAGTACCCCTCCAAGGACCCCTACTAGATTGTGTGGCAACAATACCATCAACAACATTGGTCAAGCAATGAGTTTGAAGAAGGAGCTTCATGATGTTAGAAAGACAAGAAATGATACTATGGCCTCTAATTCATGAGGATCTCTCAACTAAGAGATCAACTTCAATCAATTTATGAAATCATTTTTGATAAAGAACGTGTGACTACAATACTTAATGGTTTACCAGACTCATGGGATTCATTTGCATCTAGAATGTGTGGCAGAAAGGAAACTCCAAGTTTTGAAGAACTATGGACCTCACGTACTCAAGAAGAATCTAGACTTGTATCAAAGGAGAAGATTCCAAGGCCTCAAGATGATGACTCTCAAGCATTTAGAACCCACTCTAAAAATGGCAAAGGAAGAATAAATTTTGGAATTTTTCAAAGAACGTAGGTAGAAGCCCAACTCCTCAAAAGAAGGATATTCAATGTTTTCATTACCACAAGTTTGGTCATTATAAAAATAAATGCATTGAAGGGAAGAACGATAAGAAGAGGAAGGGAAATGATGATGATAAGCATCCTCATAAGAATAACTCCAAGAATGATACTACAAAAGCTTTAGCAGCTAATGATAAGGACATGTTTTACTAGAATTGCAAATAGATCCTTGATTTTTAAGTAGGCCAGGAGCAAGAGGGAGTTGAAGGGGTCTCTCACATAAAAGGAGAAGTCATAACACTTATGCTATGAGCCCTTCTTAGAACTAATTTGTGAACCCTAGAAATCCAAAATTCTTGATAAGAAAGCCCTAGGATAAAACCCTAGAGTTAGACCTAGATCAATGCTTTCGTTGAAAGAGGAAATCCTAGCTCAAGCAAGAAAGAAAAGGAAAGCAATAAGCTGACGATGAGGATAAGGATGATGAAATTGCAGATGGATTTCATTCTTGCAAGAAGACAAGGATCAAAAGGGAGTTGACAATTCCCTACAATCCTCAAAAGATAAGTACTTCATATCTCTCTTCCTTGATTGTTATTTGTTAGCCTCTTGTGTTTGTTTTCTTTTTGCTAGGTTATAATCATTTCTTCCATGACATCATAGTGAGGGTTGCAGGTGCATCGTAGAGGCTGCTAAGGCTTTGGCAACATATGAAAGCATTGGGAAGAATGAAGCAAAGCTTGCGAAAAGAGGATTCTCCCACAGTGATTTGTGTTCAAAAGTGAGAAGTTGTATTGACATCTAGAACCATGTCTGATGACCCGAAGGGCTCCTAGCTCAGAGGGAGTAGGCAAGCCAGCAAGTTTGAAGGATGCCATAATGAAGACTATGTCGAGATTTGAGGAAAGTCAATGATGAATTCCAAGTGGATCTACAAGTGTGCAGTAGATCAAGCTAGAAACATAAAGAAGTACAAAGCAAGATTCAAGGATTCTCCCAGAAAGAGGGAGAAGACTATGACAAGACATTTGCTTCAGTTGTCAGGTACACTTCTGTTAAAATTTCTATTACTTTGAAAATTGCACCAAGTAGATCCAGAGATCGCTTTTCTCAATAATTGAAGGAAAAGTGTACATAAAGATACCTCAAGGCTTTGAGGTACATGAGAAGAAGTCTCATGATTGCAGACTAAAGAAAGCTTTGTAGGATCACAAGCTGACACATTGGACTTACCACCTCTTAGATTATTGGACCTTGGTTGATCTTGTTATTACGACTTGTTTCTTATGGGAATAGAAAGACTTACGTGACAGAGGGAGCAGTAGTTGCAAGAGGATTTGCTTCAGTGATACAGAGAGTTGCCAAGCTCTGCTTCAATGTCAGAGGGAGTTGACATTTGAGTTCAAGATAAAGAATCTTGGTTGAATACATTACTTCTTAGAACTAGAAGTGTGGCAGAAGCCAGGTAAGCATATTATCATGATCCTTCAAAGATTTGGGATGAAAGACAATGAATCCATGGCCACTCCCATGATAACTAATCTGAAGAAGCTAAGTATCAGAGGGAGCAACCATATTACTACAACGAGGTTTGTTTTAGTGTCAAGCAGTTCTAGTGATGGTTCTAGTGAAGGAAGCAATTGCAAGGATATACAGATTCAGATTGGGCGGGAGCGGCTCGGGAGCTTAATCTTCCTTAAGAATCTTCCCGAGCCGCTCCCGAGCTTAATCTTCCACTACATTGCTTGGCGTATATCCTTACGCCAAAATACTACTCTACGTCTTAGTTGGGCCAACCTGCAGCAGGGGGTGGGGTTAGGACCAAACCCCATTTAGATCCAGAGGTAACTAGAGGATATTTGGAAGCATTAGAAAATTTGGTACCTGACAGGGAGGAATGTGCAGCTGTGCGCCTTGAAATAGGCAGATACTTCAGTGGCACTGGTTTGTATGGTAACTTCCATGCAATGGATGATAGAGATAGATTTGATACTCTCACATGGTGGGAAACATATGGCGGGCAGGGACTTTTGCCAAAATTGGCAAAAAAAGTTCTTTCACAGGTTGTAAATACTTCTTCTGCAGAGAGGTGTTGGAGCACCTACAGCTACATACACAATGTGAAAAGGAACAGACTCAATGAAAACCGAGCAGAAAGCTTGGTTTATGTGCACTACAACTTGAAGTTGTTGAGTCATTACTGTGATCGGGCTAATGAGGATCCCACATATAGAATTTGGGACAATCACCCAGAGGATGACAATTTGGAGGATGGCATTGTACATATTGAAGAACTGGAAGAAGAACTTGTAAGGGATGAAGATGAAACATCCATGCCACCTCCACCTCCACCTCCACCATCCAGTAGCAGTGCTCGAGGTCCGAGTCTTGTTCCTTTTCTGCCGCCACCTTCATCTACACCCTCACGTGGAGGTTCTAGTTCTGGTCGTCGGTCTGTGCGGGAGACTCCGGGAAGACCACCACGACCTCCTTATGGGGGAGATTCTCGTGGCAAGGGCCACATGTAGATTTATCATTTACAGTTTACTTGTCTTTTTTAGTTTCTATTGGACTAGTTTTCATAACTGTTGAGTTTTGAGTCCTTGACTCTTGACTCTTGACTCTTTCATATCATAATGATATTTTTTGTAAACAATATATCACTGTGACAATGAAAATTTGAAGTTTGAAGTTGGGCCTTGGCAATTATAACTCATTGGTAATGATTGTGAATATGAATATGATGCTTCGTGAAGAGACTTTAAAGTTGTTCATTTCATTTCATTGATTTCATGTTTTCATTTTATAAATTTATTAACATTTCATATCATGTAACAGTTAGAAGTTAGGACTTAGAAAATATCTAAGATATTACTCTCTTGTAATGGTTAAACGCTTACAAGTACCTGCTACAACTATTGGTGAATCAATGTATGAAAATGCTTATGAATTTCAATTTTTTAAAAACTTGAAGTTGAAACTTTAGATTGACGTTGATAATTCATTTATCGTGGAGGACCAATATGTGCAGTTGTAAATATGGTAAAATTTCTAACATGGTTGATGACGATTATAATTTCTATGATGATTGATGTGTATGGTTTCAATTGATCATCTTATGCTTTTTTTATGTTTTCTATGTCTAATCATCCATTTACATGTTTTGTTGACAATATGGTATCAAAAATTAAAAAATATAAAAATATATATATTTTTAAAAAATCGCTCCCGGATTCGCTCCCAAACCGGGAGCTTCTAAAAATGGTCG
The DNA here is from genome assembly GCA_000404065.3 of Pinus taeda. Taxonomy (NCBI): domain Eukaryota; kingdom Viridiplantae; phylum Streptophyta; class Pinopsida; order Pinales; family Pinaceae; genus Pinus; species Pinus taeda. The sequence goes on from APFE031705718.1 coordinate 208,132, forward strand.
CTCCCGCTCCCGTTTCCGCTCCCGCTCCCCGCTTCCGCTCCCACTCCCAAGTAACATTGCTTTGACTTATCTAGATCTAGCATAGATCATTTCGTATCATGATGAGATCAGTTGAAGACATTCTGCTTCAACTGATTCTCAAGGTGACTCCTTCACCTATCATCGTTCTGCATCTCGTCCATGTCCATGATCTTATCCTGCTGTACTTTTATGTCCATGATCTCATTCATCATCATGCTACCCCTTAAGTCCATGATCATCATGCTACCCTTGCTAATGTGCATGTCATCATGCTGCCTGTGCATCATCCATTATCATGCTGCCTGTGCACCATTCATTAACATGCTGCCTATGCATCATTCTTTAACATGTTGCCTGTGCATCATTCATTAACATGCTGCCTGTGCATCATTCATTAAGCAACCACATTTAGGCTCCTCTTTGCAGTGGATACTTCTGTCCAGCAAACTGAGATCTTGAACATGCCCAACAGAGGCCACGCTGTCAGCTACAGGTATGTGACTTTAACCCTGAGATACCTCCTTTTGCTGAGGCATAAGTCCACTCTTCTTTCTGTGTCTTAAGTCTTTATATGCTGCTAATTAGGGCCTCTTCTTCTGCGGTTAATAGAGCTGCGTATAATGCTCTTTCATGACAGCAAATATGAAAGCAAATGGTGGCTGCCAATTAGGTCTCTTGATGCTGCAGTTAAGGTCTCTTCTAGACCTGCGGTTAGGGTCTTTAAGGGCTTCCTTTGACTGCATTAAAACCTTTCCTAGCTACGTTATAGAAGCTTCCTGGACAGCGTAGAAATGCCTCTTTCCTAGCTGCATTATAGAAGCTTCCTGGACAGCGTAGAAATGCCTCCCTTAACTGCGTTTAGGGCTACTCCATTGACAGTGTATTAGGGCTTCTTGGACAGCGTAGATTAGCTGTGTTTAGGCCCTAGGATATGCTAAGATTTTCCTTAACTGCAGCTGTGGATAGACCCTTCTTCTTTCTGCGTTTAGACTTCTCCATGACTGTTTCTAGGGCTTCTGCATTTTAGGGCATCATTTGTATATAGGCCAGCGTATCCTCTATGTGACTCTCCTTCACCAAAAACCCAAGACGTGGAGAGGAGGAGAACACATGAAGAGGA